>APFE030718198.1:88623-117591 GCA_000404065.3 Pinus taeda | reverse complement strand
CTAGGTCGCTCCTAAAATCGGCAGGGAGCGAAATTTTTTTGGTAGGGAGTGCGCTCCCGAAAATCGCTCTTGTCCGGGAGCGATTTAGGGAGCGCGCTCCCAAGCCGCTCCCGCCCGGAGCGCGCTTCGGGAGCGGGTTCGAAGGGGGGGGGGCGCTCCCCCGCAACTATGGACCAAAGGCACTATTACCAAGTATATAGATCCTAAACATTCTTGTCAATATGCAGTGGAGGATGCAATGTTGAGAGGGTTTCACATAATGAAAATCTGCAATCAGGCTTTACTTCAGACAGCTCGAGGACTTGCACATTGTATATGCTTCACAGAATGATCCTAAAATTTTTTAAGAGTGGTCAGACCTCAACCAATACAGCAGAAGGGAGATATGGAGCAACTATTATGTAACCCAATCACGTTAAGTTTGGAATTTTCTAAATGTAAAACAGAAGATCAATTTATTTATGATGAATATGGCAAATGGCTAGTACATGACAAGATATTTTAACAGTAAGGACAGTTTACAGGCCAAACTAAAAATGTGGATGGCTACTAATATATCTGATCTCCAATAAATCAGTCTGTAGTGCCACATTTCGATCATGCACCAGAGTTATAAGGAAAACTAGGCATAAAAGTTCTATCAAATTGTCTGTAAAGGATTCCCAATCTCGGTGCTCACCATTCTAATGATCACCACTTTCATGAAAAGATAATAAGACATTAACACCCACAAAATCTATAAAACATCAGTTTCTTCGTCAATTCATCTCATCAAATACGACAACATAAGATTTAATCCTTTTTTGTTGGTGTCTTGAGTTTTGGTAATTTTTTAATGAGTTTCCAAGTTTTAGCCAAGTTTCTTAAGTTTTGGTCTTCTTTTTTTTTTGCCCAGTTTCTTGTGTTTCATAAATTTTGGAATGACGGTGAGGTTTTGGCAAGTACTCAGGGAATAATTCAGCCAAACTCTTTAAGATTCACAATTCTTTGGCAAACGCAACAATGGATCTGGTATTGAAAATTCTTATTACTCCCTATGGAATACGTCAAGATTGGAAGTCATTCCTTCTATATTTATAGCTTACTTAAAAAGTCATTTAGTGCATAATGGAGGCTAGTTCTCAAAGGCTGCCATTAAAAGGATATTTAATTATACCAGTCTTGTGTAAGGTGATTTTCTTGCAGAAATAGCACTTCACAACTTGAACAAATTTTATTATCCCACCTCTCTTTCTTCATAGTTTGAGAATCCATCTAAACATTGTACATCATCCTTGGCAATTTCTATATGATAAACAAATAAAATATTTTCTACCCATATTGTTTCTTCTCATTCTGGAACAGATTCCCCTATCATGGACTGCAAAATCCTATAACATTCCAACTGTTTATTCTCAGACTTCACATGTAATTTCAGCTAATTCCTCTTACCTTTCAAAATTTCTAAAGCCATAATTATATCATCATATAGGTTATCGAATTTGTCATCCCTGTGTGCAAGATCCATTGATATGATCCAGATCTGTCGGGACTATCCCAAGATCTATCGTAGAGGCAGATCTCACGGGGAAAAACAGATCCCACCCCCCATGAAATGTGTCCCAACATTCTAAATCAGATCCCAAAATAGCTGGTGTAGATTTTTTTGAATTGAAGCTTCCTTTGACCATTGATAGAAATAATATTTACAGTGCTTTAATTCAAAGAACAGGCTGAACATGCAGTCTCCAGAAGCATAGAGTAGCAAAAATAAAATACATGTCCTGGATTAAATCCAAAACACCCATAATCAAAGTGTAAAGACAAATTGTTCATAAACCATAACCTCAAAGGGTATAAGCACAAGCATAGCAATCACTAAACAGTGACCATGCTAGCTGCAAGAAAAGGCTGTCTATGGTCATCCGGGGCAGGGACCCATCTTGAAACTGGGTTTTTGGTATTAGCAGGCTGAACAAACTCCCAAAGTTCAGACCTCTTTTTTTTTGATGGCCAGGGCCAGGGTCACAAATATTTTTATTTGTACTTGGTGTTCCCCTCCTTTACCTAGATCTCATCTTTTCAAAAATATGGCAGGTCTGTATCCATATCCTCGTAATTTAGATCTTTATATTTAAATATACTAGATCACATCTTTCTTGACTTCCATGACGTTTTATAAGAATTTGAAATTTTGAATCAACATTGAAAAGCAACGAATGCCGCAAATGCACATTCAAGCTTTACTTTAGGATCAGCAAAAGTTACGGTTGTGCAAAGAGAGTTTTTTTTTAACAGTAGTTTTGAAGTTTGGAAGTTACTATTTAAAATGTATTAACTTCCCTTGTTTTCTATAATCTTCTCATGGTACATATTTATGCTTAGAATCTTGAGTTTAGTTTTTGTATGTTTTGAACAATGCCTTACCATATCTCCTTGTTCTCAGCAGTCTAAAAGAAGCACCAGGCATGCCACGATATAGAAGATCAGGAAACTGCTTCTATACACCAATCTTCAGTTTTAAGTCAAAGCAACACTGGCCAATTTAGAAGCCCTATTAAACACCTTTTCAGAGGCTTCCATGTTCTTTGTAGAGACGTTGCAATGCAAGACATAAATTTCCAAGACATGTAACAATAACCAATAATTTCTAATAATAACAGAAGATCAAGTAATTGACATAATATGATGGTACTTCACAAATAGAAGATTTTCATTAGTGTTCACTTTGCAACTTCTAGACCCATAAATAGATGGAAAGATAGAACAATATGAAATCATATCAAGTAATTGACACACTACGTGAGCACTTCACAATGGAAGAATTTGCTTGGTATTCATTTTGCAACTTGCCGAACCTATAGTAAGAGCTACCTGTTAAAATGAAATATCTCACTTAATCAGTATCCCTAGAAAAGATAGAATTTATGAGAACCAATATACTCGATGGGTTCTACAACAGTTTGCAGGTGGACATCCTCAATTTTAAGTAGTTCACATAAAAGATAAACTGTTTTTATATTGCACTCTAAGTATTTCTCAAAAAAATCCAAATTTTTGGGCCAAATATTTGGAAGTGACAACTTCTTATTATAACATGTACGTCTTGACAAACTGAACAATATATATGATAGTGCTTGTTTCGTTAATAAGAATTTAACATGTTTAAAATTTCTTCCCAGTCAATTCCTTAGCAGTTGAGTGTGGGACCAAGAGAGGGAAAGTTAAGGTTCTACAGTTGTACAGAAATCTAGGTATGTAGATAGATAAAGAGCACCACATAATTAATAAGGTGCACATTGACTCGGAAATATAGTGGTCCAAATACTAGGAAATACCAATAAGCTTTGGCATCATCTTGAAGCTCAGCTATGATAAAAAGCTTTGCTAGCTGAGGCACAACATATATAGAATACGTTTCTGTTATCAAAGAACATTTTAAAACCTCATTCATATCCACGTCAATTGAGAGAAAATTTTTCAGCCGCTCTGTGATTGTCAACGCCATAATTTCCTTCTGATTTCTCGGGGCGTAGTCTAAACGTCGGATTTCTTTCCCCCTTGGCATTGACTTGTTTCTTATTTGAAAAGCAGGGATAATCACGGTTGAAACAGGACATTATTAGGTTTTTCAAAAGCATTTTGGATGCCCTCGATGATGCTGTGAAATTGAGTAATTTGACAGAAGTTACCACCGGAAAAATAATTCCACAAATTTCTAGGCTATCCGACGTACCTGCTGAAAAAATATCCCTCAATTTACTATGACCGCCATTACTACCCGCCAATTCTAGAGGTTTTTATCGATTTCATAGACATTTTTCGACATTTTTAAAGAACTATGGCAGAAATCTCTATCAAGCGTCTTGACTCTAACGAATTTTGGCAAATCGGCAAAGTTTTGACAAAATCTACAATATAACGTCTCGCTTAAGCCCACACTCCAAACTGTTCCAAATTTATGAGCAACTAAACGCATTTATTTATTCACATATTCCTTCAACTAATTTTCTCAGAAGTCTAACGAGCTTTTCCCTCTATTTATAGAATCGCAACCAAGAAACATGTTCCAAGTGACAATACTTTGCGTGCTTGTTAATTTGCCGACGAATCCTATACTGAACAACACAATTTCACCATCATCTGCCTCAGCTTTACGAAAAAATTACCGAAACCTAATTTCGTCATCATTTCCAGAGCTTCTAAAGGAGACTTGGAATATCTTGCAGATAATGGTTTCAGGCATCAAACCTGGCACCTAGAATCTTGCGGAATGCCAGGGCGCCGAGATTTCACCTTGAAGATGATTCGCAGACGAGCAATTAATACCTTTGAAGGCGCCGATCTGAACTCCGAGAATGACGAACGATGGGGTTTTCTTTACTATTACGATGAAGTGAAGTTTACAAAGACCACAACGCAGGGCCCATGGGGTCGAAAGGGTTTGAACACTGGCTCTGATACCATGTGTAAGAACCGAAAAACAGATATACAGAAAACAGTAAGGAGTTTAAAGCAGGTACCTACCTGAACTGCTGTAGTTGAAGATGCCTATGGCTACGCTACTCCAATTACCGAGAGACCGACTCCACCCAGCCAAACTGAGCAGAGCCTGGCTACTCAATCCAATAAGCTTCTCAACAAAAGCTGATTGTCCCCCGTGCCCAGAACCTCAGAACGCTCAAGCTCTTCCAATGGCTGATTCTTCCTCCTGGTTTTTCTCCCCCCCTGCTCAACTCATGACCCACGGTTTATATCCTCAGGTTTGGCAGTGGCCGCCCTCCCACCTGCAGCCACCGCTCACCCTACTACTGCCTCGCCTCCGCCTACGTAGCCAGGTCTCGATTCAGGTTGTGAAAATGAAATATGTTTTTTTGAACCCATAAGATATTTATAAAGCGATCTTTTAATAAGTCATTACATTTATATATATGTACGTACCATTAGATCATAACACTTGTTTTATTTATGTTAGTTTTAATATAATGTTTTATTTATGTTAGTTTTAATATAATGTTTTATTTATATTGGTTTTAATATAATGTTTTATTTATATTTTTTAATATAAAGTTTTATAGACTTTATACTTGGATCTTTTTTTTAATTAATTATTTATATTAATACTTAACCTTTATTTTATTTTTAGCCCACGGGGCTTTGATTGATGGTGAAAGGGTGCTCTGTTAAGGCACCCCTTGTGATAGATCACTGGTTCCAATCCCCCGTGGTGCTTAGTAGTATTATATAGTAGAAAAAAAAAAAAAAAAATCTTTATTTTCTTTTATTAATATGATTTCATCAATATTCTAGAGCATATATAAAATATAAAATACAAATATAAAATAAATAAATATATATATATATATATATATATATGTATATAATATATATTCCTCTTGATCTAATCATACATTACGCAATATTTATGAACGAGTAGAACTTCTTTCCCCAGAAAGGTCATGGTATTTAGCACTTATAATCAATTTTAGTATAAAATACTAGTGCGGTGTATGCGACACATGCATATGTAGCTATCATATGCATGTACCATATACCTGCTATTATGCTTGCGTTCTTTGTTTTTATAGATGGGTTGTTACAATTTGGAGCAGCTGCAGTTCATTGGAGACTCCGGGATTTTCCTGAGACATTCTTCATAGTTAAGGCCAGAGATTCGGATCATTTTGCAGGGTAGGGAGTGAGGTCAGAATTTGGGATGAATTTCCCCTCATTTTGATAGTGCACAGAGCTCACTGGCTCAAGTCTGCGCAAGAGCAAGAGGTGGCTAGGATTAATCTTTGCGAGACTTTGGGAGGCTAGGATTAATTTTACAGGATTTTCTGAGCACTTCTGAGGGCAAAATTCCTAGTTCCATTCCACAGTCAATAGCATAAATTATTGGAGGGCACAATTTATCCCGGGACCATTTCCACCACTTGGGTCCCTGAGATATTTTTGGGTTTTGTTGGAGCTAGTGAGGAAAGCCTACATTTAATTTTGCAGAATTTTTGGAGTAGATTTGAGGGTTGAAATCTCAGTTCACCTAAAACAACAGTGGCAATTGATCTTTCTATTTTTTGGCAAGGGCGCAGAAGCTATTGAGCAAGTGTTGCACAAAGGTTTAGAGAAGTGGAGTCGAGAGAGATAAGGGCTGGAGATAGGAGGTATTTCTCAGTGGAGAATTTAGCCGACGCTGGGAGAAATTTCCCGTGGTAGATTTGAGCATAATTCAGTAGTCTCAAAACTGTGGGACAATTTTTGGCTAGATTGGGCAATTCACACTTGTTGGGGGTCATCAGGGGCTGGTGGATTCAACCCAAGCCCTTTCTGGTTTTTTGTGGGTTTAGTGAGAAGAGTTTGTGGCTAATTTTACCAATTTTTTCAAGCAATATTCGGGCCTGAAATCCTCATTCTTATAGCAAGGCATATTGCCAATTAGCTAGTAAATTTGCATCACTTTGTGGGTTTATTTTGGCTTGGAGTTGGGACAAACCCTTTTTGGGTATTTTTGAGTACGAAGAGTGGAGTCTATGGTTGCAATGTCAAGGTGATCCAAACATTCTTTAGAGTAGAATTTTCAGTCCCATTTTAGTAGCAGCAACAATAATTTCCTGGGTAGTGCACAATACCAATTTGGGCCATTATTTCCTCCAAATCAAAGTTGTCTCACCTAGGCTTTGCATAGCTTGCAGTAGGAAGCCCATGTTCCATATTCCTTACTCATTGCACTCATCATTCTCAAGATTAGTAAAATGGCTCACATGTTCTGCTTTATTTTCCTGGTGTTTTAATATGCATGTGCGGTACATGTTTATGGTTGTTGTTCTTTGTACATGTTTCTCTTATTTTCTATAAATTTTCAATTTGGAATATTACAATGTTATCAGAGCATGATCTTGGCCAGCTGTGGGGAAGCTAGCAAGATCATGAAGGTGTTGGGCATGTATGCACAGTGACGGGTGAAACTATAGACAAACCCATGGCTCAAGGAAGATTTAGTATGTAGGAATTTTGGGGCAGAATCCGCTGGAACAATGAGAGGTTGGCCCAGTTGAGGAAGGTGACGGACCAGATCCATCCTCATCCTTACAACAAAGACACTGGAAGTGTGTAGGCCATAGGGATGCAACAATTCAAACCATGTGGGTAAAGTCGACAAAATTAAGGCACCAGACCTCCCAAAAAGGAGTGGACATGGTAGGGGTCATTAGAGGGTGAGACCAGCGGGCACTTCTGCTGGTGGAGACCTGGCTTTAGATATCAGGAGCCTAAGAAGGTTGAGCATGAGGCAGAGCGCATGCAAGAGTGTGAGGAGCATGTACATATAACCAGTGGGATGCGAGAGTCACCCTTGTTGGAGATCCCCTTGCTAGCTCTGGTTGACACCTTAATGGAGAGAGTAGAGCATACACTAAGAGGGCCATATGTTGAGCAAGTGCCACCCATGGATGAGGTGCTGACAGTAAATGAGGCACCCAACAATGTGACTGAGTTTTAAGATGATGACTACCCACATCAAATTGATGAGGTGCCTAGAGACATATCCATCATTGACAAGGTGCCATAAGACACAAAGGGTCCAGAGTTGTGACTGAGTTTACAGATAACAGCTGCCCACAACAGTTTCATCAGTTCTAGGCCAACCTTCTAGCATTGAAAAGGAAGGCCATGATAGTACAAGAGGCCATTCTATAGCAAAACGAGGAGTTGGAGGGCAAGAGAGTGGTTCATGCCGAGTCAGCGGCCAAAGTGACTCGCGTTGGGCAACAATTGGATTCCTTAATGGTACAACTAGAGTACAAATTGGAGCATCGAAGCAGCGATCCTCAGACATACATAGATGGGGCTTGTAGCACTAGTAGTTTGCCTCTACACATTAAAGAGGGAGAGCAAGAGTCACCTTGACAGATTTTGTGTTGAACATGATAGTGAGATGAGGCAAAATGAGTTACGCAAGGTGCAGTATTCATAGGATGGAGGGCTTGTTCTGTGTATGAGAGTTTGTGCATTCAATTCCTCTCTTGGGGTTGGATGGCGATAGATTTTGAGATGGTACCCAGTGGAGTGGGTTAGGTGTCAGGATGTATCCCTGGCCATAGTTTTGCAAGGGTTGTGGGTTACCAAAGGGGCTCTAGGGCCAGACTATTACTTTGATCCAGGTGGGATCCCCCATCACATCAGGGATTTGGTTGGTGATAAAAACACCTTTGTGATGGATCTAGTGCCTGAGCACATACACACTTTCAGATTTCCATCAGAGTTCCAAACAACCCTACTAACAAGATTGATTGATAGGGTAGAAGGCAAATTTTGTGAGTTGCCATGGCAGGTTGGCTAGACATGAGGTCGTAGGAGGATCAACACACTTTTGCAGGGGCTAATCGGAGGAGGTGGCATAGGTCGACCATTAGACAGAGCGTTGTATGAGGATGAGGATTTTCCACTGATATGTGGGGCACATAGGTCACTGAGCAACAACACCTTAGTGACACCACCACTAGCACTTAGGAAGGTTTCCCTGTCAGATCTCTCCAAAAGGATCGAGAGGGGAGGTCCACTCATCCAAGGTTATGGAGGTGTGATAGTGGAGATGGTGACCCTGATAGGATGCAGAATGATGCCTATGGACTCAGTCTTAGACATTAATATCCAGGGGTGTATAGGGGTATGCAGCGATGTGCAATAGTATGTAGAGGAGCACAAAGATGTGCAGTGGTACGTAGTAGTATGCAGGGTAGCATTGTGGTGTAGGAGTTGTTCACATCCTAGTGCATTACATCATAGAGTGACGGACACATCGATACAGGAGGGATACCAGTTGATCCAGGATGATGCATTAGCATGTACCAGTGTTCGGCGGTGCACAAAGATGTGCGACTAGGTGCAGTTGTATGCTAGGGGACACGATTATATGCAGTAGTGTGCGGGGTTGCACTGCAGACTGAGGGAGTGCTACTAGTAAGGAGATTTCTTGACGAGGATGTTAAGCATGACATTTGGATGGACATACCCAGGTTGGGAGAGAGGATCAGTCATGGGACAGGCCGGGAGCATCCACACGAGTTCTTGATCATACCCATTGAAGCCCACACATCTTCCACTCATTGGCACCACGTGCAGTTGAGGGGAGCCTTGTCTTCAATCGCAACCCACAGTGTGGATAGCAGGACTTGGAGGATTTGCTTGAAACGATGCTATGAGATTCAGTGCCTCAGGGGCACGATAGTTATTCTCCATTGGAGGAGCAGGGTTGGTGCACGAGTTGACAGCTATAGGCTGGGGGATGAGGTGATCTTTTGCAGGGGTGGCATATTGTTCATCACTGAGTCTACACCTAGGGAGTTGGTCACAGGGGAGACATGTGCCACTCTTTCCACAAGGCATGTCAAGATTTTGCATGAGCAAAGGATACTATGTATGACTGAGGTAGTTTTCCAATCGTTGTCCAGGCTCCAGACATTGTATTCGCACATTATGGAGAGGGCAGATGGCAAACTCAGTGGTGATGGTTGGCAGGAGCAAGATGGATCCACATACACTGAGTCGATTATGAGTATAAGATACTGATCTATTGGTTGCGTTCAGGTGGTAGCTATTTGGCACATGTGGTTTTCAACGGTCATCAATACTACATAGTGGCAGGCACAAGGCATTTTAGTATGCATTAAATTAGTTCATGATATATGGATCCTATATATTGATTGCATGCAGCGACTATAGATGAGGCACAGATGGATTCCAGCAATTGTCAGAGTTATGCCACAACAGGTTTGGCTATGGTATCTAGGAATTCAGTTGGTTGATATATCACTGCCTCGTGATGAGCAGAGTCATGACAGGGAGTGACCTAGTTCACTCTTGGGTTGATGAATGGGGCTTCGCAAAGGCCTTTGTCATATGGCAAGGTAGGATTTCCTTGTTGCTGCATAGGCTTAGGGTTAGGTTTGGATGGGTAGGCTTTGGCATCATGGAGATGCTTGGGCAACATGTATCTGTCCTTTATCAGTATTTCACCATCGGGTTCCATGAGGGAAGGATATGTTATGCACATGATGGGCAGTCGATGTAATTAGAGTCGCACAGCGTCAGCATGGTGGCATCTTCTTGAGATTAGCATGGGACACTAGACCATTTATGGCAGCATGGTGCACAGATTCAAGATGACTTAGTTGCACATTTGGGACTTCAATATTGTTTGCAATGACAGTTTAGGTTAGTAGAGAGAGGGAGCGCTTATTCGAGCATTCCTCAAGGAAAAGCAATTTTGGCGAGGAGGACTGTAATATCTCCAATTTTGTGAGCATGGGAGTCACTAAGGAATGTTGCCCAATTTTAGTAATATTAATTAAAAAAGGAAAAATATTATTGGAGAAAGGTGGCTAGAATTGTTTTATTGGAGAATTGCAACATATTATTATGTTATTAAATGGCAGGGAAATTAACTTAGTGGAAAATGGCCCCCATTAATAAAATAATATTTAAAAAAGAGTCTAGAGGCATGAGGAGAAATTATAAAAGGAGGATGGACTCATTTTGCGGATTATCTTTTGGCTATTTCACTTCATATGTCATCTTCTCTTGGAGCTTTTTAGCACAAGGGCCTGAAGGCTGAGTGTTATTCGATAGTGCATTTTTCTTTGGGCACAAAGGTATTTTGTGGAGCACATTATGGGAGAAAGCGTGGGTTAGATAGGAGTTTGGACAACAATTTGCCAAGTTGGATTGGAGGCTATTACCTAGGTCCAAGTTGGATTGGAGGCTATTACCTAGGTTGATTTTTCTATCTTTTGCTAAGAGCACAAAAGCTATTCACCAAGTGTTGCATAGGGGTTTAGAGAAGTTGAGTCAGGGGAGATAAGGGTTGGAGATAGGAGGTATTTCTCAGTAGAGAATTTAACCGGAGCTGGGAGAAATTTCCTGTAGTAGATTTGAGCATAATTCAATAGTATCAAAATTGTAGGGCATTTTTTGGCCAAAATAGGGCAATTCACACTTGTTGGGGGTCACCGGGGGTTGGGGATTCAACCCAAACCCTTTCTGGGTTTATTGGGAGGAGTCTCCAACTAATTTTACAAGACTTTCACGGCAATATTCAGGCCTGAAATCCTCATTCTTATAGTAGGGTGTATTGCCAATTCGCTAGTAAATTTGCATCACTTTGATGCTTAAGTTTTGGCTTGGAGTTGGGCCAAACCCTCTCTGGGTATTTTTGACTATGACGAGTGGAGTCCATGGCTGCAATTTCAGGGTGATCCAGGCATTCTTCATAGAAGAATATTTAGTCCCATTCTAGCAATTGTAGCAGTAATTGTGAACCATTTTCTAGTGTTCCTTATGGCATGGTTAGGGTGGACTTTCAGGGTTGGAGGTAGACAGGTCATAGGTGCATGTTTGCATCATTAGTAAGCCTAGGGGCTTTTGGAGATGTTTCATGGGGTTTTGAGGAGTTTCTATGGGATCTGATGGCATTCGCTTGGTGTGTTCCATCATATGCATAGGTTAACTTTCGTTCCATTGCATTCTGACAACTTTCAAAAAACAAGGTTATTATTAGAGGAGTTTCTATGGGGGATCTGATGGCATTTGCTTGGTGTGTTCCATCATCTGCACAGGTTAACTTTCGTTCCATTGCATTCCTAAAATTTCGAAAAACAGGGTTATTATTAGGCCTAACTCAATTAATTACACTTAAGGTGGTGTTCCAAGAGGAATACTTGACAAAAAACCTTGGTGTAATAACTCGTTGGAACCAGAACAAGATCTACAGGATGGGACGGGTAGAAGTGACTTTTAGTGGCCTGAGGCATGGTGGCCAAATTACCCTTTTCCCACATGAAAAAAGAATATTTTAATTGAAATAAAAAGAGGGAAAGTGCTCAATAATTAAAATAATAAAAAATAGGGAGGTTCTAGAGGGGTCCATCAAATTTATAAAAAGAGGAGGTGGCAATTCGAAGACATCTTGGATTTGAGGATATTCTTGTGTGAGAGGTTTGAGAACCCGGTTCTCCACTTCAGTAGCCCCAAGATAGAAACTCTTGGATGATTCAGTGAGATTGGGCAGGTATCCATCTCCCCTTGGTGAATTTATCTTGAATTCACAAGAGAACTTAGTAGTGGCATTTCAGTTCGGTTTTGGAGGGCTAGCTCAACATTGGATTAGAATCTTGAAGTCAGTTTTACATCTCAGTTTATTTTGTTGTATCAGCATGTCAACCCCAATTTTCTATTATAACAACATTAAAATTGTTCCTGATTCATCTGCTTGTTATTTTGTCGTATTCTATTGGTTATACCTTTTACATGGCAATGTTATGTTAAATAAATGGTAATTTTTACTGGAAATACTGAGAGGGGGGTGAATCAGTGTATCTTTTCAATTGTTAAGATTACCAATTAAGAATCTTCACAATGATAATAAAAATAAATAAACAATAAGGATTTTATTATAAACAAGTGAGGACATCAATCCTCTTTAACAAAAATTTGAGTAGAATGATGTTTGAGGGCACCAACCCTTCAATGTTCTAGGTGCTGATTTTTGGTAGCATCAAATGTGCTCTAAGTCTCAAAATTTGCAGGGAGGCTTAGACACATGCATTCTCCAATACCCAAAACCCATTTTAGGAAATTCCACCCAGAGACGTTTTTATTAAAATAATTAATTAGTTTTAACGGGACCCTAAGCCTTAACTTAGGAAATAAAAATAATTATTGGGTATTAATCTAACTATGGGTGAAACTTCTAGAAGAAGACGAGGATCAAGCCAAAATGATCTAAGCCATTTATTAGAAGTTAATTTGGGTCGTTGCTTGTCCAATAGAAAGATACAAGAAGAGGCTTGAGGGGCAGTTGGAGAATACACACAGAGGGGAGATCAGGAGTTCGATTTTCTAAAGCACAGCAGCTGCCAAAGAGATTTTCGATAGTGATCTTTTGCAGTGAGGGGCAGGGATAGTATACGAAGGGAAATCTTTCTCAGTCAGAGAATACTCAGCAGAGAAGGTAGAGAGAGATCTAGCAATGGCAGCGGAGAGCTAGAGAGGCTGACACACGGCCATGCAGAAGCCAAGAAGGAATCCGAAAATCAGTTGAAGGAATCGATTACAAAAGCTGGAAGCTGGGATGTGAGTCCGGGAGGTGAAAATCAAATTTCCATAGTAGAATATTGATCATCTGAAGGGGTGGCGTTGTTCTCAGAGGGTGTGACACTAGGTTGACGTAGTGACTGCGTAGAAACAACGCATAGGCAGCAAGGGGCAATTCATTAAGTGGCTTGATTAGCCAAGATTTCCAGTGATAGTGTGAGGTAACCTCAATTACCTTCCTATCAGTGATATTCTCTGTAACTGGATTGTCGGGAAGGCATCTAGAGATTGTATTTAGAAATTACTACTCCTTAATAATAAAACCCTTAGAGTTGCTGCACCGGTTTTCCCACATTGGGTTTTTCCAAGGACATTTGTCCAAAAATAGCTGTGTAGATGTGTTGTATTTCTTTCTTGTTCAATTTCTTGTTTTCGCTTATAAATTTAAAAGGTGTAGACTGCATTGTATTCGTTTCAGTGTTTATTGTAGGAAACAATAAATAATTTGGTTCAGTAATTAACAAATAGGAGAAACGTAATCAGTGGTTGTAGTAGGAATTTGGGCATCCAAATTTTCACACCAGGCTCCAATCTGTTGCCAAGCACCAACTTCGACTTTTGTGAGGCTCCAACCTCTAGGGTTCCAACCTAATTTTTAGAGGCTCTAACCCCTAGGGCACCAACCCTTGAATCTGCTTAATAAAGATAGATAAGTTACTTACTTGAATTTGTTTTGTGCTTCACTATCCAAGGTTCTCAATCCTTTATGTCCTTCTTTAGATGATCATGATGAATGACGCCACCAGAGTCATTCCATTATTGTATCTTCACTGATTTATCTTCCAAAGTATCACTGCAATAGGTTGTGGCGAGGTCCGAGCTCTTGTAGTGAAGTCTGAGCTTACTATGGAGGAGTTTGAGCTTCTATGGCTTATCCAAATGTTGTCCCACAGTCTTATCTCCAGCAAACAACTTATGTGCTCCTTTTATCATAGGCCCGAGGGTATGGTAGATCACTGTTTGATGACCACCTCGGTACTTCAATAGATGTGGCGCTTTTCATCTCCTCGTCTCTTCTAGGTACTATATTAATCGTTTTCTGTGTGAAATTGTCTCAGTTATTAATGGAATGTTTTAGATACTGCTCGTTTACAAATTTTTGACTAGTATAGGAATACTCCGTATATTGCTCGTTTACAAATTCCTGACTAGCGTTGCAATAGTTTGGATATTGCTTGTTTACAAATTCTCGATTAGCATTGGAACACTTCGGATACTACTGGTTCTCAATGGATGAAGCCCTTCTGAGTTCCAATCCAAGAGGTTCAAGATTTCTTCAAATACATCTTGAAGGTTTACAAAGCCTTCTTATATATCAAGCATATTGTTCCTTGTTGCTAGTCTGAATGTTTTCAAAGGTCTGAGAGATTTTGTTTCATCAATTTTTAACCCAATCAAAAATTGCTTCTTCTTCTCAGCCTTAAGCTTCCTCTCGTCAGTGCTATAAAGTTCACGAGTTGTGAACTGTATCTTACTCTCTATGATGGATGACTGAGAGATAGATGATGGTGAAATGAATATCTGAGTTCATATATAAATGGATTTCACCTTGAAGTGAAGAGACATGACCTATGGAGGAAGCTAACTTGAGAGACAGGGTATAGGTCAACTAGACTGTAAAATTAAGACATGTGACCTTCAAAAATCAATTTCTCTTAGAGTTTCGATGCAACAGACGTGATATTATATTAAAACACTATGATAAAGCCAATCGGCTCCTCAACCATATCAACAATCAAAGATTAGGTCTTATCGGAGGTGCCATTTCAAAAGTTCCGATAAAGTGGCAGATACAGGGTCGGGTCGCATATATGATATCGCATATCAGAGATTAGAGTCGGGTCGCATATCAGAGATTAGAGTCGGGTCGCATATCAGAGATTAGAGTCGAGTCGCATATCAGAGATTAGAGTCGGGTCGCATATATGATATCTCATATCGGAGATCAGAGGTTTTGAGTGGTGATACACAATAAAAACGGTGATATGATATAATGTCGATATGACATTTCTTCGATTTAACTTTGGTTTAATATGATATATGTCATCAGGTATGTTATCAATTATAATCCTCCAATAGTGCAGCATCCATCATGCTTATATTTCCATCAATGACAATTATTGACGAAAAATCTCCCCTTTGTCATTGATGGAAATATTCGTTCTTTCAACATTCTCTCCCCCTTCGACATCAATGGGAAATGGGGTGCTCAAGTACTCCCCCTATCAAGCTGCTTCTTGTCATGTTGCTCCCCCTGTCATGGTGCTTCTACCCTTGTCAATGTGTTCTCTTAATGTGATGCAAGAGCAATGACCCCCATCTTTTGGCGAAGATATTCAAATGCTTCTCGTGGTAAGGGTTTTGTGAAGATATCTGCAATTTGCTCCTTTGTATTTACATATTCCAACTTGACATTCTATACAACTACTTATTCACGAAGAAAGTGGTATTTGATTGGAATATTTTTGGTCTTTGAGTGCATCATCATATTCTTTGAAAGACTGATGGCGTTGGTGTTGTCACAATAGATGGTGGTTGGTAGATTAGTCTCTATGTTGACATGTTTCAATGTTTCCTTCATCCACAATATTTGTGTAAAACAATCTGCAACAACTATATATTCGATTTCAGGTGTGGAGAGAGATAAAGAAAATTGTTTGTTGTTGAGCCAAGATACTAGACAATCTCCCATGAAGAATGCATTTCCGCTAGCACTTTTTCTCCCATGAAGATGAAGAATGCATCTACGCTTCCAGCCCAATCAGCATCGGTGTAAGTTGTCACGGTAAGAGTTGTGTTTTTGGGATACCATAGACCAAAATCAGGGGTACCTTTCAAGTATTTGAGAGTTCTCTTCACATCCAACAAATGGGATTGCTTAGGAGCTGATTAAAATCTTGCCACCATTCCTACTGCTTGCATAATATCGGGTCTTGAAGAAATTAAGTATAGGAGAGCTCCAATTATTGACCTGTAAAGAGTTGCATCTACAAAGGGGGATTCATCATCTTTGCTCAATTTGCAATTTGTGGTCATTGGTGTCATAGGCACACATTCTTCCATCCCATATCTCTTAAGCATGTCTTTAAGGTATTTTACTTGAGATATGAACATACCTGTTGTGGTTTGAGTTACTTGTAGTCCAAGGAAGTAAGATAACTCACCAATCATCGACATTTCGAACTCTTTCGACATATTTTGAGCAAATTCATGGCTCATCCCATCATCATTGCTGGCAAAAATCAGATCATCAACATATACAAGAGTGACTAGCAATTTGTCTTTGTCCATCTTCATGTGGAGATTGCTTCCTACCACTCCCTTTTTGTAGCCTTGTTGTTGTAGATAATGATCCAATCTTGCGTACCAAACTCTAGGAGCTTGTTTCAATCCATATAGCACCTTTTTCAACTTGCATACAACGTCTTTTCCATTTGCTGGGTCAAACCCTTCTGGTTGCTCCATGTAAACTTCTTCTTTTAGATCACCATTTAGAAATGTCGATTTCACATCCATTTGATAAACTTTGAATCCTTTTGAACAAGCAAATGCAAAAAACATCCTTATAGCCTCCATACGAGCTACTAGTGCAAAGGTTTCTTCAAAGTCGATTCCTTCTATTTGTGAATAACCTTTACAAACAAGTCTTTCCTTATTTATGATGATTTGTCCATCTTCATTCATTTTGTTTTTGAACACCCACTTGCTTCCAATTATATTTTTATCTTTTGGATGAGGTACAAGTTACCATGTTTCATTCTTTTCGAAATGGAACATTTCTTCTTCCATTGCTTCCACCCAATAAGGGTACTTACTAGCTTGAGCAAAGTTTTATGGTTCTACCATGGATAGTAAGGCAACATTATCTTTTCTTGGTGTATTAGTCATCCTTCTTTGGGTCTATATTCCATCATTTGTATTCCCAATAATTTATTCTTTCGGATGGCGCTTTTGAACAAATTTTACTTTTGATGGAGTCTGAGATGGTTCCTTTTGATTTTCTCGATCCTTTTCTTCCCTCGTTATATCTTCTTCAAAATATTCAAGAATAGACTCTTCTTCATAGACTTCAATCTCCTTTTTTGGGAGTGCCTCACCAATCTTTACATCAATGCTTTCTACTATCTTTCGTAGTCGATTATTGTAGCATTTGTATTCCTTCATCAACCCAAGAATCAAACTTGCCCAGCGAGTCATCATGTATCTTCATAAAGCATTTACTTCCAAAAATTCTGAAGCATTTTACTGAAGCAGGTCTTCCTTTCCATAATTCATACAGAGTCTTGTCATTATTTGGTCTTAGTTGGGCTCTATTCAAGGTATACACTATCGCTCCAACTCCACTCTCCAAAACTTGGCCTGTAAATCAACTACTATTAACATTGTTCTTGCCATTTCTTGCACGGTTTTGTTTCTTCTTTCGACTACTCCATTTTGTTTAGGAGTTCTAGCTACGAAAAGTTCTCTTTTGATTCCATGTAGATCACAAAAATCATTAAATTCCTTTGAAGTAAATTATCCTCCTCTATCTGTTCTAAGACATTTGATTTTCAATTCTTTATCATTTTCCACAAGAACTTTGAAATTCTTAAAACATCCAAATGCTTCAGATTTAAACTTTATAAAGAATATCCACATCATTCTAGTATAATCATCAACAAATAGAGCAAAGTACCTTTCGCCTTGTAGAGTTGGAGTTTCAGTTGGTCCACATAAATCTGCATGTATGATCTCCAAAGGTTTTGATGTTGAGAGCTCCTTAGTCTTGAAGCAGGTTCTAGTTTGCTTTCCATGTTGACATGGGCCACATACAACTTGATTTGGCTTGACAATTTTTGGAATGTCCCTTACTGTAATTGTTTTGCTGATATTAACCAAGTTATCAAAGTTTAGATGCCCCCAATCGTTTGTTCCATAACCAACTTTCATTTGCTCGACTCATATAGCATTTATCTTCTTGAATTTTACTCAAAATGTATACGTTGTCTAGTGTTCTTACTCCTTTTGCCACAAGTTCTCCTGAGGAGGATTTTCTTATCTCACAATCTTTAGTATTGAAGATAACCTTGTGTCCTTGGTCACAAATTTGGCTAATACTTAAAAGATTGTGTTTGAGCCCTTCCACCAATAGTGCATTTTGAGCTTTTCCTTTTCCATTTACAAGAGCAACAATCCCTTTTCCAGAAATCTTAGCAGATCCACTTCCAAAAGGTACATTTCCATCCTTCTTGTTTAACGAGATAGACTTCTTTTGGTCACCTATGATGTGCTTGAACATCCACTATCCACAAACCATTGCTTTTCATCACTGTGTGCACATAGAGCTAGACCACATTTATCAGTAGTAAGTTCCTCCTTCTTTAATTCTTCTCTTTTGAATGGACAATTTTGTGCATCATGGTCATAAACATTGCATATTGAACAAACTAGATCATACTTAGCCAAAGGATCAAAAGAATTGTATGTCTTGATTTTCCCTTGTTCTTTTAGGCTACATGACTTGCTTTGATAGTTTATCTTATATCTTGAAGCATTATCCTTATGAGCTTTGCAATGCTTAGCTTGATGACCAAAGTTTTTACAATAGAAACAATAACCAAGTTGATCTTATATCTTCAAGCATTATCCTTTTGAGCTTTGCAATGCTTAGCTTGACGACCAAAGTTTTTACAATAAAAATAATAACCAAGAAAGATTGTTTGATACCTATTAGGATAGCCTTGACTTGATGTACTATTCTTCCTTGGAGGTGACTGACCTTCATTCATTGGGTTGTTAAAGGTGGACCTTTGCTCTTGGTGGGATGACTTCTCCTCTTTTGGATGACTGCAAAGGATATCAACATAACTTCTTTGGATTTTTCCATTTATATTCTCCTTTGTACTTGATGATTCTCCTTTGAAACCAATTCCAGTCTTGTCATGTTGAGGTCTTTGAGTACTAAGGATGTTATCAAGAGTTTGAGAGCTTTGCCAACTCTTTTTAATTTGAACTAACTCTTTTCTTAGGGAAACAATTTCAGCTTCATGTTTTTGACAAATTTCTTCTCCTTCTTTTAGTTCATTGTTCAAGAATTCTTCCTTCCTTTTTGCTTCCTCTTTTTCCACTTTGAGAGAAGTGACCTTCTTTCGTAATTTCTCATTTTCTTCAATGGCACTCATTAGCAAATCATCCCCATTTCCTTCTTCTTCTTATTCAGAATCATCTTAATTTGTAAATGCCATAAATAATACTTCACTGCTTCCAGCATGGTCATCTTCTTCATCAGACTCATCATTATCTCTTTTGTGTAGAAAGGTATTTTTAGTTGATTTCTTCTTAGTAATCACGATTTCTTCTTCATTAGAGTCATCTTGTTTGGAGAACAAAATTCTTCTTGTTAAACCCTTTCTTCTTGAACATCTTCTTTTTATATTCGTCTTCACCATCACTATCATATTTATGAGGACATTTTGCAGCATAATGTCCTATTCTTCCACATTTAAAACAAATGAGAGGATACTTAGCTTTGAGCTTGGACCCTTTCTTTGTTTCCTTAGGAATTAAGCTAGTTCATATTTAGTGTCGGACTCATCATTACTATAGTCATAATTTTTCCCTTTCTTTGATGACCTTGAAGCTTTGAATGCAACTTCCTTGGAGTTAGGATCCCTTTTCTCATTTCATATGCAATGAGAATCCCATGAAGTTCATCCATTTTTAGGTTACCCAAGTCCTTCATTTCTTCTATGGCACTGACTTTGGAATCAAAACATTTTGGAAGAGATCTCAAAACTTTTCAAACAACTATGCTTTCTTCAACGGTTTCACCTAAACCTTTGAGTGAGTTGACAACTTCATTTACTCGGAGGAAAAAGGCTGCATATCTTCTTCGTCATCCATCTTAAGACTCTCAAAATGTCTTCTATGTGTTTGGAGTTTTACCTTTTTGGCCTCGAGTCTCCATCATAGATGGCAATAAGCTTGTCCCACATTTTCTTGGTAAAATCATAGTTCATAACTTTTGTAAATTATGAATCAGTAATCCCACTTGTTATGGAATTTAGTGCTTTGGCAATTGCTATATAAACTTTCCGATCATCCTGATCTTTTGGTGGAGTAGTTGGAACTTTATACCCATCAGTAACTGATTACCATACTTCAAGTCTAAGAGACATTAAATAGAATGTCATCCTACGCTTCCAAAAACAAAAGTTTGTTCCATCAAATTGGGGAATTTTTCCTCAATCCTAATTCTTCATTGTGACTTAAGAATCCTTCTTCCTGCTGTTAGGTTGCTTATGAAGAAGATGGCTCGGATACCAACTGTTGGAAATATTACCAGTTAGGATTCTTCACAATGATAATTAGAAAAAATAAACAATAAGGATTTTATTATAAACATGTGAGGACACAAATCCTCTTTTACAAAAATTTGAGTACAATGATGTTTAAGGGCACCAACCCTTCAATCTTCCAAGCTTCAACCTGTTGCCAAGCACCAACTTGGACTTTTGTGAGGCTCCAACCCTATCCTTTTCAAGGCTCTAACTTGTATTTTAGAGGTTCCAACCCTTAGGGCAGCAACCCTTCAATCTTCTTAATAAAGATACATAAGTTACTTGAATTTGTTTTGCACTTCACTTGTCCATTAGCTCCAAAACAACTAGTGCTTCACTGTCCAAGATTCTCTATTCTTTATGTCCTTTAGAAGATAATGATGAATGATGCCACCAGAGTCATTCCATTATTGTATCTTCGCTAATTTATCCTCTGAAGTATCACTGCAATAGGTTGTGGTGGGGTTCGAGCTCCTATAGTGAAGTCTGAGCTTACTATGGACGAGTCTGAGCTTCTATGGCTTATCCAAATATTATCCCACAGTCTTATCTCTAGCAAACAACTTAAGTGCTCCTAGTCCTTTTATCACAGTTCTGAAGGTATGGTTGATCATTGTTTGATGACCACCTCGCTGCTTCAATAGATGCGGGCCTTCTGATCTCCTCGCCTCTTCTGGGTATTAAAATAATCGTTTTCTGTGTGAAACTGTCTTGGTTAGTAATGTTATGCTTCAGATACTGCTCATTTACAAATTCTCGACTAGTATCGGAATACTTCGGATACTAGTCGTTTACAAATTCTCGACTAGCATCGAAATAGTTCAGATATTGCTTGTTTACAAATTCTCAACTGTTATCGGAATACTTCGAATACTGCTCCTTCTCAATGGATGAAGGCCTTCTGAATTCCAATCCAAGAGGTCTGAGATTTCTTTAAATAAGTCTTGAAGGTTTACAAAGGCTTGTTATATATCAAGCATATTGTTCCTTGTTGCTGGTCCAAATGTTTTCACAGGGCCGAGAGATTTTGTTTCAAACCCAATCAAAATTTGCTTCTTCTTCTCGGCCTTCAGCTTCCTTTCTTTGGTGTTGTAAAGTTCACGAGTTGTAAACTGTATCTTACTCTTTGTTATGGATGACCGAGAGATAGATGACGATGAAATGAAGATCCGAGTTCATATATATATGGATTTCACCTTGAAGTGAAGAGGCGTGACCTATGGAGGAAGCCAACTTGAGAGATAGGGTATAGGTCGGCTAGACTGTAGAAATAAGACATATGAACTTCAAAAATAAATTTCTCTTAGAGCGTCAATGCAACGAACGCGATATTATATTAAAACGTAATGATAAAGGCAATTGGCTCTAAAACCATATCAACAACAGAAGATTTGGTCTTATCGGAGGTGCCATTTCAAAAGTTTCGATAAAGTGGCGGATGTGATTTGATAATTAAATCATTAACTTAAATCAAGTCAGGTCTGCATATCGGAAATCAGAGCTTAGGTCTTATCGGAGGTGCCATTTTAAAGTTCCAATAAAGTGGCGGATGCGAATAGATGATTAAATTGTAACTTAACTCAAGTTGGGTCCACACATCAGAAATCATAGCAACTCTAAAATCAAATATCGGAGATCAGAGTCGGGTGGAATATATGATATCGCATATCGGAGATCGGAGTCCGGTCACATATATGATATTGCATATCAGAGATCGGAGGTTTTGAGTGGTGACACACAATAAAAATGCCAATATGATATAACGTCGATATGATATTTCTTCGATTTAACTTTGGTTTAATATGATATATGCCATCAGGTGTGTTATCAATTATAATCCTCCAATACTGCAACATCCATTGTGCTTATACTTCCATCAATGACAATTATTAACTAACATTTTCTATGGAGTAATTTCAGTTCAGTTATATTCTCGCAAAATATTTTGTTTGCGATATTACAGTGGTATCAGATCTAGTTTTCCTACTAGCCTGAGGGTTTATTGCAAATTGATTCTGAGCCAAGTCTCTGAAGGCAAACTCCTAGGGTTTCCTGAACCAGAAATCTTTTGTTCTTTGAAACTGAAATTATTATTTTTGCAACAACCAAATCATTGCAAGAAGATGATGAAGGTATTGAAGGATCAAATTATCACTTCACGTTGGCCCAAAATTGATTGTATTTGTATATATTTGCTGATTGAATCAAGCAACGTTGACATAATAAAGGCGTTTTCCCTCGCTATCATGGCATTGGTTCTAGCCCAATTAATTCATTGTTCAGGTGCAGAGTTCAAAACGATGAGATCAAGTGATGATCAAATCGATTGTTTGTGTTTCCTGGCTAGTGTAATGATTGGATGGTGACATGGATGCGTAATCTAGTTTTGAAGAGAGAAGGTTTCGGATGGCTTCGTGAGCCCATCTACAATTGTAACAACACGTGTGAAGATAACTTGCCAATCAAGCTTTAGAACAACCGTCATCTACACGCGAATTTTTGAAAATGATATTTCCTCAAGCACTAGGGGTTGAAAGTTGTTGTTATGTTAATCTTGTTGAGTCCACATGACTGTGCGAGTGTGATTGTGATTTTACCGTATGCCAATTTTGAAATTGTGAAGGAAAAATAGAGACCAAATCAAGTTGTCGCCTCTAAAATCAGTGTGAGTTAACTGGAGAAAATTGTGTGTAGGTGCTTTGTGTCCAATGCGAAGGCGGTTGAGTTGTAAACCTGGTGTGAAAGTGATCTTAGCCAAAAATATACCTGTGCACAGAGACAAACAAAGCATGCTACTGAAGGATATTACTAGTGATTCCATTGCACCAGCAAGCACCAGCGATTTCATTCGTAACTCAAGAAGTGTGCGGGAGGAAGCAAGTCGACCTGGCTGTTGGTAATCAGCAAAGGTGTTGACCAGATCGTGGTTGCCACAAGAATACCACATAATTGGGATCGGGCCACTGTTTAAGCATGTACGTGGATTGCCAATTGAACGCAGTTGGATAAATGTAAAGCAAACGACAGAGTCGACTTGGAATAGTGTGTTCACTGTGGTGCAATCATCTGATGCGGAATTGATGTCGAGGAATTTCGTAATACGCCTGTGCTGAGCGAGTGCGCCCCCCCCCTCCCTGCCTCGATCCCGCTCCCAATCCACGCTCCGGGCAGGAGCGACTCGGGAGCCGATCAGGAGCACGCTCCCTGCCTTTTTGGGAGCGTTTCAGAGTGGTTCCGACCTCATTAGATTTCACATGGAGAAAGTAGAATTTTAGATTTCATTCATAATCCAGCAAACTTATCAATTTTTCAGGATTTAAGGATTGATGGATTGCAATGTTTCCATTCAATTTTGTCATGTATTAGGGTATGGAACTCATATTTAATCAAGAGCACCAATCCCTCTATGTACCTTGATGTTAGCGACCTTGGTTTTCGAGCTCCTCTATCATGACCCTCCTAAAATGGTACGCATCACTCAATCAAAATCTTGACTTAACACGCTATGCTTTTTCTATCTTATGTTAATGCTTAGAGGGTGATATTAATGACAAAGATCCCTATATAGATACAGAGGTAATGACAAAGATACCTCTAGATATTAATGCTTAGAGCATGATACTAATGACAAAGATCCTGATTTTCCAACAAGACTAAAAAATTAGACATTTCTCGTGGTAGCAAGAGGCCCAAGAATAAGCAATAGATAATAGATTTACTTGTCTTTTCTAGTTTCTAGTAGTTTTTATAACTATTGAATCTTTCATATTTATTATGATATTTTTTAAACAATATGACAATTTAAGTTTGAAGTTGGCAATTATAACTCATTAGTAATCAATTATGGATATGATGCTTCATGAAAGTTGAAAGTTGTTTCATTTCATTTTATAACATTTCATTTCATGTTAGATATTATTTGTTGTAATGGTTACACTTAGCTTACAAGTACTACTTTGGTGATCAATGATGATAAATGTTATATATAGAATTTTGAAAACTTGAGACTTTAAGATTGATGAATCATGAGACTCAATATGTTGTATGTTACTATTTTACTAACTTGTGGATGTGGTTGATGAAGATTATAACTTCTAGATGATTGTTGTTATATGGTTCAATCTATGTTTTCTTATGTTTTTTATATCTAATTCATCATTCTACATGTTTTTGTTGACATATATGTATCAATATATATTATATATATATATATATATATATATATATATATATATATATATATATAAAACGCTCCAGGATTCACTCCCAAACTGGGAGTTTCTGAAAATGTCGCTCCCACACTCCTTTTCGCTCCTGCTCCCTACTTTCGCTCCCCCTCCCAAGTAATACTGAGTTCAGCGCAGAGAGAGAGCTAGAGAGAGAGAGAGTAAATTTATAACTGAAGTCAACACTTTGAGTTATCTAGATGAGAGCATAGATCATCTCTAAGAAGATGATACATGAGATCAGTTGAAGACATGTTGCTTCAACTGATTCTCCAAGGTGACTATCATCGTGCTGCATCTCGTCATCATGCTGCACCATGCTGCACCCATCATCACAATGTTGGACCTCATGACTGTTGCACCTAATGTTGTATTCTTGTCCCATGTGTCATGGTTGAACCATGTTGTCCATGTTTACTGTCCCATTGCTTGCATGTTGTCCCTTGCATGCTTGTTGTACCATTACATGCTTGGTGTACTTGCTACTAAGTACTATACAGTGGTCCCAATGTTAGTTTGTTGTCCCTTGCATGTTTCTGTACCATAGCATGCTTGGTGTATTTGCTGCTAAGTACCATATAGCTGTCCCAATTTTATTTTGTTGTCCCTTGCATGTTGTTGTACCATAGCATGCTTGGTGTACTTGCTGCTAAGTACCATACAGATGTCCCAATGTTAGTTTGTTGTCCCTTGCATGCTGTTGTACCATACAGTTGTCCCAATGTTAGTTTGTTGTCCCTTCTATTGATGACGAAGTTCCACCAATGTCACTGAACATAGGCCTATATTAATCTGCCCTCTAACAATCCTCTTTGCTCCTCCAAAGGTTTCCAACCAAGGTCTTCAACATAGTGATTTCTCTCATAGAATTTACTGTTCATAACCTTCATCAAGTTCACACCCTTTTCTCCATCCAAGTGACTATACTATTACCAACACAGTCCTAACATATGTTGCCTTGTTGGACAGACTTCAATGTATACCCTTCAACACTCTTCTCCATGTCATACAAGCCACTTTCAGACCTTCCTCGTCTGCCTGAAGCTTGACGTTGTTGTTGTCCAAATCTAAGGTCAGATTAGGCATCTTTTAGTTGTGGTAAGATTCCTCCATGCTTGCGACTAGGGCATGCTTGAATAGTCTTCCTTTTGACTGCGTTAAGAGCTCCCCTTACCAGCGAATAGGAATAATCCTCTTACTGCATAGAACCCTCATTGACTGCGAATTATATCACCTTGAGGACTGCAGTTAGGGCAACATAGATGCCTCATGATATTGCGTATTAGAGGATTGTGTCTAAGGAGATAAGGCCTCCTATTTCTAGTGTATAATAGTCTTCTTAAGTTGCAAATGAAAGGAAACATCTAGTGCGGAATAAGGCTAACAGTTAGGACGTATATGGACTATGAATAGGGCACGAACAGAACTGCGACTAGAGCTCTTTTGAACAGCGTATAGGTCTCTCCCCTTAGGGCTGCGTATAAGTGCCTTTTAGGAAAGTGGATAGGGTCTCTTCTTAGACCCTCCATGGTTGCGTATTACTGCTTCTTCATATGGCAGCGTTAGGGCTTCCTTCACCGTGCTAGATCTCCCTTTCCTCCTGCGTTTAGGACTTCTTCATTAGTGCAGTGTAGAGCCTAGGGCACTTCCTCTAGATTAGGGCAACGTTATCCCTTAGGATCTCTCCAGTGTGGAAAAAGTCGGGAATAAATCCCGATTAAATCCCGATTTTTTTATTTTTTTGGCTGGCCAATTAAATCCCGATTTTTTGATTTTTTTGGCTAGCCGTTTAATTTTGCCGACTTTTTGCCGACTTTTTCGAAAAACTCCCGACTTTAACGACTTTTTCAACTTTTGGACCCTTGCCGATTTAATCCCGACTTCGACTTTTTCCACACTCTCTCCTCCTACTAAAACCCAAAGACAAGTAGAGAGGAAGAGTTCCCAAGTGTGTTGAAATGACTTGAAGGCCACCTCTATTTATAATAAAAAGTTGAGCACAAGTGGGGTTTATTTGGTTGCTGGTCGACCTTGACGAATTATCCCATAACACTAATAAATTCATATCTCCATCAATACTTATCGGAATCGGAAGATCTTTAGATCAATCCTACACCTCTCGATGAGAGGGATCCAAGAAAAATATCAGCTGCTATTAATAAGATGACCCAAATGGAGTTTATCCCTAGTTTCCAATTTTAGCACTCCCTCTCAACTAGGGAGAACTCCGTCCGTTGATCCATATGTCTAACTGTACTATCTCTGCCATTAGTGTTGTGTACTGCTCTGCTCTGCTGAGCTCTGCTGAACCATGAAGAAGAAGAATTGATTGAGAATGTCTCATACCATTCTCTACTGACCCGAAGTCAGTTTCATCTGAAGAGAGTGTGTCATATCACTCTTACTAACACAAAGTCAGTTTTTTGATCCTAGATCAATATCACAAGAGAGTGTCTCAAACCACTCATACTGATCCCAAATCAGCTGGAGGTCATCCTAGCATAGGGAGTACGGTAGATATAACGATGCGTCCATCGATAGTACTACTATGGTCCCTAACCCCATTTCCCTGCCCATTGATCAGTTGAGAGGTACTTCCCATGAGTCCCAGACTGCATGGGTAGGATGCCTCGACAGGAGAACTAATAATCTAACCCACAGGAGAACTAATCATGCTGGCTCACAAGAGAACAAATCATCCTATCCCAAAGTTGCCTCGGGGTATCACAGGGGAAGGCTAAGCTATTCACCCTGTACACAGTGCACCATTAGGGGAGGATGAGTCACCCTATGGTCGTGTGTTGCTCCAGTAAGTACCCCAAGACCCCCAGAGCTCCCAGAGCTCAATGCATGCAACATGCAGGACCCTTATATGAATGTCTCTCAACGACTCCAAGTAGTTCAGGAAAGCCACAAATTTGACCTTTCCTCGGGGCTTTGACAAAATGTCTGCAACCTATACATCAATCTCAATGAGATGGAGCCTCCTCGCTCATCAACTTACCATAACCTAGACAAGGTAGTATCTGATGTCTATCTGTTGGAGCAATTATTGAATACGGGATTCCTCAACAATCAAATCCCCCCCTGGTTGTCACATATGATCACAGTGGTATTCATCATGTGTACAAACAACTCACTGAAGAGCTTCCACAACCAGGCAGCTTCACATGAGATCATACTCGTAGCTATGTATTTGGTCTCGGCGGTGCTTATAGCAACTGACTTCTGCTTTCTGCTCATCCATGATATCGAAGCAGAATCCCAAGAGAACCAGCACTGAGAAGTGCTCTAGTGATCCTCCACACTTCCTGCCCAGTCAACATTAGAATAATCATGCAGCTTCATATTTCTAGCAGTGTATCTCAATCCATGAGATATTGTGCCCCAAAGATATCTCAAAAGATTCTTGGCACCAATCCAATCAAGCTCAACTAAATATGAGCTCACCATGCTAACTGCAAAACATATATACAGACGAAAGTTCACCAAGAACATCAATGCAAATGAGTTTATGAAACTCAGAGGCATTTCCCAAATCTGGTCTAGCATCATCACCATGTAACTTTTGAAAGTTAAGATCCTCAAGGTACTCACGGGCTTGCAGTGTACCATTCCACATCCGGAATCCAACTCCCTCTTACTTCTGCAAGTGAGAGGGTCAACACCTATCAAAAATAGGTCATTCTTAGAAGGTGTTTGTATGAGAGGTCTATCATCCACAACCTTCAAACAATGGTTTGGATCGGCTTCACTCTTAGTGAATCTCAGCTTCATCTGATAGCTATCAATCCTCTCATATCAAACCCGGGGTGATTTGCTTCAAGCCATAGAGGGCTTACTTCCACCTGCATACATGAGATTCCCGATGAATCTCAAACCCCTCGGGTTGTTCCAAGCCTGTGAACCAGCTACATGAGGGGAATTGTCCCTTTGTAAGATTTTCCTTTAGTACATCTCAGACATGTACCTTCATGCTCCTTTTGAATTCAGGCATCCCAGTCACCATCTGACTCACATCGAATAGGGCCCCATAATAGACCTTCGGTGCTATAGATGAGATGTGTCAATTGACATGATCCCAATGGACCATCCTGCAACTTGATATAAATTGCCAACCCTGAACCCATGAGAAAAAAACATCTTAGGAAATTTCATTACCTTTCCACCGATGAATGCCACCTTGAAACCTTTGACTTCCATTGCTGAAATGGACACTAGGTTCTTCTTGCGATTAGGTACATAAAAGAGATTTTGTAAATGAATCGAGTTACCCTCATTGAATTGAGGGGTAA
>APFE030718198.1:45404-64788 GCA_000404065.3 Pinus taeda | reverse complement strand
AAAACATTGCAGATCTCCTATTGAAATCAATCAAAGATGTTGGTCCGAATAATGTGGTTCAAGTGATCACAGATAATGCAGCAAATTGTAAGGCAGCAAGAAAAATTATTGAGCGTACTCATCCACACATCTTTTCGTCTGGGAGCCTGATTCACACATTGAACCTTTTGATGCATGATATTGTGAAACACAAAGAATGTGGGTGGATTGCTGAGGTTTACAAGAGAGGGAAGCAGCTCATTAAATTCATCACAGGGCATACAAGGGTAAACTACTTCTATGGCACTTACTCCAAGTTGCAATTGCTTAAAATTTCAAAGACAAGATTTGCTAGTTATTACCTCACCTTTAGGAGGCTAGTGAACGTGAGACAAGCTTTAACTAGTTTGGTGTGTGCTGATTCATGGGATGAAATTAACACTGACATAGATGGTGTTGATGCAGTCAAGGACACTGTTCTTGACAGTTACTTTTGGGGACAAGTTAAATATGTTTTGCAATTCACCAAACCAATTTATTACATGATCAAGTTTGCATATTCAGATTGACCAGTAATTGGGGAGGTGTATGAGCAAATGGATAGCAAGTTGGGGCAGATTAAAGACATTGTTGAGCCTAGAGATACCACCTTGTACAATTATCTTCGTGTAGAGGTGGAAAATCGATGGGAAATGCTAAATGTTCCATTGCATGCATTAGCATATGTTTTGACACCTAAATACTATCATCCATCATGGCTTTCAACACCAGCACCGGGGGGGGAAGCAGGAGAAAACCACACCAAGATCAAGAGGTTCACAAAAAATATATGGCTGCATTGAGTAAATTAATCCCTGATGAGGAGGACGTTGCATTGGTACGGAGACAGGTGAGCAACTATACACTCAACACTGGTCCATTTGGGAGCATTCATGCAATTAAAGATCAAGAGACTTTTTCTCCTCTTGAGTGGTGGAACATGCATGGAGGGGGTACTCCACTTCTACAGAGTTTGGCATTGCGGGTGCTATCACAGGTGGTAAACACTTCTTCTGCGGAGAGGTGTTGGAGCTCTTATTCTTTCATCCACAGTGCTAAAAGGAACAGGTTGAATTTAGACCGGGCAGAGAGCTTGGTTTATGTTCATTACAACTTGCGATTGTTGTCCCATTACTGTGAAGATGCAAAGTCTAATAAAGACTTGTTGATTTGGGACAAGAATCCAGAGGAGCCCATTTTGGAGGATGGAGTGTTGCAATTAGAGCAATTAGAGGATGCCCTTATCCAGGTATGTCCATTGTGGTATGAATTTTCCAATTTTCCCTTATAAAACATTTCTCTAATTCATGTTTTTAATTTTTTTGTTAACTAGTGTTTTTTTTTTTGCATGAATTTTTTGAGCAATTCCAGGATGATGATGACCGTGTTGATATGGCACCCCCACATGGTCCCTTGGTTCCTAGGTTCCATGGTTCAACACCAACAGCAGGGGGTTCTTCTTCATCAGCTCCAATGCCACGACTTCCACAGCCACCATCTTCTTCATTACCACCACGTGTAGGCCCACCACCACGTTCTATTCGTGGTGGAAGGAGGAGAGATTAGTAGATATATTCACAATCTACTACTTTTTTGTCATAGATTACTCATTAGACTTGTAGACTTATGAATTTGAATTTTGAACCTTTTTGGCTTGGCGGTGACCAAGTGACATATTTTGTAAACATTATTATTTGAATTTTGGACATGACAAATGTTGACAGTTGCTCACTTGCAAGATAAATCATAATATGCTCTATGTTTTATGTTTTATAATATGCTTAAATGTTTTATGTTTTATAATATGCTTAAAAATTTGATGTATGTTTGTAATAGCTAGAAATTAGAATATAGATGATTGTTGTACTTGTACATACTAGTAACTACAATGGAATCATGGATGCCATATCTATCTTGATTTATGCAAAAATATGCATGTTTTCATGTCTTCTACAATTAATTTGGTATTTGGGATGTTTGTTTTGAGTATAAATGCAAAAAAAAAATATATATATATATATAGCAGATGCTTCCACAGACGCTTCGCTTCCTAGATTTTTGGAAAATGACGCTTCGGCGTCCCCGCTTCCAAAAAATGCTCCCGCTTCGTGCAACATTGCTTAACCCACTATCACCTCAACAAAAACTCCCTACTCTTTATAGACTTTCACTGATGGGAGGAGACCTGGTATATAGAAAGTCACTTGTGGAGGATGAATCAACCAATGGATGTGAAGTGACCTTAATGATCTTTTTCCTAGAAGCTGGTTAAGAATGGAGCTTGCTTACTCTTCAAATAAGGTACAAAGATTTCTAGGATAAGGAGGTGAGGATTTGAGGGTTAGGTTAGAGGAATATGCCTTGTAAAGGAGTTTCCCAATCCTAAAATCCTTATTGAACTTGACTTCCCTAATGGTTCTTGAAGAATTGACCTTTCAAAGGTATGGGACCATATGGGACCAAGTGGACCTAGCCTAGGTTAAGGAGAGAGAATCTAGCAACGAATGATATTCTTAACCTAGACAAGCAAGGGGAAAGGATCAAAGTAAGAATTTCCACTTCAAAGTGTCAAATTGATCCTATGAGGTGCTAACCTAGGGAATACGAGGGCACAGCTTGATCTTAGAGGTAGGGCTTGGGATATCTCACAACTCCACTTTCAGAATGGTTTAAAAGTTGGAGGAAGCATTGAGGACACACCAACGCAGTAGAGGCTAGGAGATCAAACTTTTTCTATAGCTACTTTGTCATGAAAGTGATGCCTTAAGTGACCCAACTTGGCTAGACCTAGAAGAGAAAGTGAAAGTTTGTGAAAAATGCTCTTTGAGTATCACTTATTGGTGGACGAGTGCCTAATCCCTTGGGGAGAAGAAGAGACCTCAAAGATTTCATACTTCGCTTGGAAAAAAGGGATGGCTTATTAAGATAGATTCACTAGTTGAATTATACTTAGGAGATTTCATTCATATACATGGCCCAAACATTGAGAGATGCTATATAGAAACAATAATTCCACAATTGTGCAACTCTGCAATGTAGCAATTAGCTCTAGTATAGCGAAAATCCTATTTAATGCATATGATAGAAGTAAAACAAGAATAACATTGAATGTGTGTACTTACATGTAATAGAACATATCCAATCGTCAACAATTTGGCAATGAAGAAGCTCCAAGATAAAATACTCCAATCCAAACATCAAAATTCATCAATGCTCCAATTCATCACCCCACAAGAAGTGCGAAATTCTCTAAAGAGAAGAATGATCCAATCCAAAGTGATGATACAAATGAATCCATGTCCTCTCCTATTTATACACTCATTAGGAGTTCGAATTACCTAACTTGAGCCTACATTAGCCCATCAACTAAAATAATGTGCAAATAAGTATCTAATGGTGACAAGCCCACCATACTAGCTCACAAATAAAATAATAAGCCTCACAAGAGGTCGAATGATCAATAATGCATGTCATTGGGCTCTCCTAGAGCCCTGATGAAGTCCATAAGTGCCAAAATGATGAGTTGGACTTCCAAAAGTAATGGACAAGCGGTTGGCCCCTTGCTCTACACATAATAAACCTTTGGTGCTCCCAATGGTTGTGAGGCCACACAAGTGACCTCATGGGTCTCCAAGAAAGTCAAAGATGCCTATAGACCATCTGTAAGGGCTTGGATGATGGTGTAGGTGATGCCACATCACCCTACAAGTCTTTGGTCAACTACCAAGTGCATGGTACATTTGTGGGGTTGGCTAGGCAAAGGTCAACCAAGTGCATCTTCCTCATCCAATAGTTGGATCTCAAGCCAATCTCTGAACATCTCTAGGAATCCATGTGAAAATTTGGAAGCCCCAAATTTCTACTGCAGCAATTGATTAAGTTCCTTCTATTTGTTAATTACTGAACAAATTATTTACTATTTCCTACAGTAAACATTGAAACTAATACACTACAACCTTCACCAATTAAATTAATCGTGGATACAAGAAATTGAGCAAGAAACAAATACACAACACATCTACACAGTTATTTTTGGACAAATGTCCCCGGAAAAACCCAAAGCGGGAAAACCGGTGCAGGAGCTGATGGTTTTATTATTATGCAATAGTAATTTCTGAATACAATATTTGGATGCCTTATGGCTATCTAGTACAAAGAATATCACTGACAGATAGATAAATAAGATTACCTCACACTATCACTGAAGATCTAACTAATCCAGCCACAAAATGACTTGCCCCTTACTACCTCTACGCAATCACTACGTCATCCTAACATCAAAGTGTCTAGGGACAACGTCACTCCCTTTGCTGATTGATTTGCTTCCAGGAACTTCGATTTTCATCTCCCAGTGTCACACCCTGGCTTCTGGCTTCTAATATCTGCTCCTCTAGCAAATTTTCGAACCTCCTCGACACCTCTACGTTGCCTTGTGTCAGCATACACTGGCCAACTTAGCCACTGCGCTGCCTTTGTGTCAGTATATGTTGGCCAGCTGAGCCACTGCACTGCCTCTCTCGAATATCTCTTTGCCTTCTCTGCTAAGTATTCTCGAACCAAGAGAAATCTCCAATCGAAACTATCCTTGCCCTTCAATGCAAAAGATCATTTGGAAATTCTTTTCGGCAACTGCTCTGCTTTAGAAAATTAATCTTCTAATCTTCACTCGATATGTTCTCCAAGTGCCCATCGACGTCCTTATAATCCTCTAGTTGAGAACTAATGGCCCAGATTAGATTCTAATCAATGTCTCAAATCATTTGGACTTGATCTTCGTCTTCTTCTAAAAGTTTCCCCCACAGTTAGATTAATACCATTAAATTATTTTAATTTCCTGAGTTTAGGCTTAGGGTCCCATTAATTATTAACTTAGGGTCCCATTAAAAATAATTAATTATTCTAATAAAACTGTCTCTAGGTGGAATTTCCCAAAACAGTTTATGGGTATTGATTGGAGAATGCATATGTCTAAGCCTCCCCGCAAAATTTGAGAACTAGAGCACATCCGATGCTACCAGAAATCAACACTCCCTCTTAGCGAGGAATGTGTTATAGTAATTCAACCCACTGAATTATCACTCTGACTCTGAAGCATCTCTCTCTGCGCTACTAATGTCTGAAATCTCTGCCAATCAACTATTGCGCAAATGTTGCATATATAGTATTGTTGGTCCTACCATTGCCAACACTGCATCTGTACTACAACTCCCTCTGAAACTTTACATCCGTGCTGCTACTGGCATTGCCACTGCCAACACTGCATTTGTACTGCAACTCCCTCTCAAATTCTACATCCGTGCTGCTACTGGCATTGCAACTGCCAACACTGCAACTTTCTCCAATTGATGTTGCTACTGCATCAGCAAAGGAAAAGCATCCCAAATTATTGAACAAGTGTTCAGTATGACACATCTCATTGCTGGAGTCTGACTACTGCTAGTCCCTACGCTGACCCTCTGAAGCCTCTGCATTGTTGCTGACCTCCGCTCTATGCAAACTGTACTACTGCAAACTCTTCTTTGTGTTGCTCAGTCTCTGCCACTCCTAGCCATTGCAACCATCACTCCGGCACTCCTCCACAAGGGACACTAGTCCATCCTGCTACTTCTGATCTGGGCTCTAGTAGCAAGGAATTGATCCGAGAGGTGGGCTCCTCAAGGATCCTTCCCTTTTGCAGTCCTTTCGAACTACAACTCTAGATCACCCCGCCTCCCTCCAAGAGGTATCTCGGTTGTCATCGCAAACTCTTCCTCGATCTTCATGGGCACAACCTTCGGATCATGCCTCTCATCTTTGTCCCTTTTTCTGAGAGGACATTGTGTTGCGTAGTGACCGAATTCACCACATCTAAAGCATTTAATCTTCGAGACGTCCTTCACCTCAGCCGCTCTTGCTGCCCCTTCGATGCGAGTGTTGCGTTCTCTTCCTCCTCCTCAGGCTTTGACCCATTGCTACTGCTTTTGTCAAGTTTACACTTGACCAAGTCTCTCTTCAGCGCCTCTTTCTTAAGAGCTGCCCACATTCCTTCCCAGTCTGACAAGTTCTCCCTAACCAGGATACTATGGAAAAATACTTGCCACTCCTTTGAAACTGAGTTGAGGGCCAGTCTTACCATCTCTGAAGACTGAGGTGTAGACCCCACCACTATTAGCTCGTCTCGGGTTTCCTAAAACTTTGGAAGGAATGGACCAATGCGTTCCCCCTTCTACATCTACATGGATCTCATTTTCTGCTCCAAGTACATCTTTCATTGCTTGGAAAATCCCTGATATAGCGTGGAGAAGGCATCCCACATCTCTTTGGCAGTCCCTCTGCCAACGATGTGACATACCACATGATGCTTCACTCCGTCGAGGATCATTCTCTTTGTCTTCGCCATTTCTCCCTTGTACATCTTGAGTGGATCTACATCTACGGGTACATCTACCACACTGTCGACGTACTACTTGAGAAAATGTTCACCCAAAAGGCATGACATCCTTGCCTTCTACATCACATAGTTGGATGCACCATCCAATTGATGTTAATCTCTCAACCCACTGGTTGCCATCTCTGCCAATCGAAAAATTCGAATGACCTCCTCTCTCTTATTGTTGCTCAGCAAATGAGAATTCGAATTCCAAAGCATTTATTGCACTGCTCCTTCTGCCACTAACAAATCTCGATTTGGAAATCCTACCTCTCTGTCGACTCACTTAGAGAGAGATTTACCACAAAAATCTTTCCCTCCTTGCCTAAACTGTGCACTCCCTCTTGTACCATGATTTTCTCCCTACTACACTCATGTAGCCAAGTGTGGGCTTCCCTCATTATAGCTACCCTTGAAGCATGACATGTGGCCTAGATCCTTTCCATGATCCCCACTCCATTCCATCACTATATCACATGACACCTACCCATTAATGGATGTACCATGGACATGTCACTCCCTTTAAACGTTGAAACCACCTAATAGGCTCCTTGGTTAACCCCCTTATTGAGGTTGGAAGCACCTATACATGCCAAAGCCCACTCTGGAAGGGCATCCCACCATGAAGTGCTCAATTGATTCCATGATTTGTAAGCTCTTGTACTTGAATACTCTAATTATTTGTTATATTGGAGGGCAAGGGGACACAATGAATCTTATGCAGGATTGCAGGTGGGTCTCCATTTGGCGTTTGGTCTCCATATACAGGGTTCAAGCCCTCCAAAGGGCCACATTGGCACTTGTGGGATGAGCATTGAGAACCGTGGGCCTCCACCATATCAAGAAGTACTTCATGGATCCCTATTTTGCTTGTGTTCCACCTTTTAGAAGCTTTTGCATTAATCAAGTTAGTCATGAGAGTCGCATAACTGGAAAACCTCTTAGGCTTCTTAATTACTTTGGATGTGCCATCAAGAGTTGCATGTCCTTCTGCTTCTTCTAGTGTAGATTTAAGCCATGTTGGTGCTTTTCTAATCACTGGAAAAGTAACTGGTTCCACTGGTTCATGAGGCTCTCTAGAGCATTATGTAGAACTTGAATGCTCTTCCTTTGAAGCCTCTTGCTTAACTTCATCCAAGGAATCCATGGAGACATCATTAGACTTCTAATGTACAACTTTCTCATCAAAGGTGACATCCCAGCTAACCTCAATCCATCGTCGCTCTGGAATGTAGATTCTATAGGACTTTGATGATTCACTCTAACCAACAAATATGTCTTTCTTTCTTGAAGGTTCAAGCTTGTTCCTCTTATCCTTAGGAGCATGGATGTAGACACGACAACCAAAGATTCTCATATGTCCAACTTTTGGCTTCCGTCTAGAGAATGCTTCTTCAAGAGTCATATCTTCCAACATTTGATGAGGACTGCTATTTTGGATGTATATGGTTGTTAATGATGCTTCTACCCATACGAACATCAACAAATCTTGATCATGCATCAAGGCCTTAATAGATTCTTCAATGGACTTGTTCTTATGTTCTGCTACACCATTCTATTGTGGATTACAAGGGACAATCAACTCCCTCTCAGTCCTAGCTTTCTAACAAAAAGCCACAAGTTCCTTCGAGGTGTATTCTCCTTCATTGTCAGATCTTAAGATCTTAATCTTCTTGCCTGTCAAGTTCTCCACTTCAGCTTTGAATTCCTAGAACTTTGTGAGGGCCTCATCCTTCGTCTTCATGAGATAAATCCATGTCTTACGAGAGAAGTCATCGATAAATGTCACATAGTACAGTGAACCCACAAGATATCTCACAAGCATCAGACCACATACATCAAAGTGAATAAAATCTAACATTACAGGAAATTTCAGCCTAAAAGTGGCCTCCTAAGGCAAAATCAAGAAATTAATAAAAAATGTCATGTAGACAGTTTTTTAATGTTACTTTATTTTTATCTATGTTCCACAATATTTTTTTGTTTGTAAGCCTGGCAGGACTACATCTTCATCATGTCCAATATATCACCTCAATCAACGCAGGGAATTCAACTGGCAAAATCACATCAAGGAGCGCCTTAGCAAGGCAGCCAATCACCGTCTATCCATGACCCCGTGCACTGTGTTCCACAATATTTATTAGCACAAGATTTAATAAGAAAAATTAATATAATAATTCTAAATTTTTACTTTTATCAAAATCCCTTGACATATGGCACTTTCATTAAATAATAAACTGTCTAAAATAATAAATTTAATTAATTGTTTATATTATATTTATATTAAACTCTATAATATAATTTATATTAAATTTTCTGGCTTTTTTTAAAAGACTGAGGCCACAATTTCACTAAAATAATTTTTGAGAAATTCGTAATTGGTCCTTTATGGGATACGCTTTTTAACTAATTTGTATTATATTTTGTCATTTTGGAATAGGTTTTTTCACTATCAACGATTTTATATAATAATTTCAAAGTTAAATATGTTAATGTAATTATATATTTTATATTTTGTCGAAATGAATTAATATTGTTCTGAATAATTGTTAAATATTAACTTTGTATATTTAACTATATTTTACTATTGTATATTAGCTATTATCGTATTTTAACTATTTTTGTGGTTTTTTAACTATTACTAAATTGCTATATTTACTTTTATATTTAAGAGTAATATATTTTATTTTTACTATATTTTTGTATTTTTTTTGGCCATGGTTATTAGCATCAAATGGGCCCGCATTTTTAATTTATATTTTTCACTAATATCAAGATTTACAATGCATTAATAAAAAAATTTCATATTCTAGTTCATATGGGTAATGTGGATAAATAATATTAACAAAATATTTCGCAAATACCCAAATTAAACAATTTAAAATTGTTTCAGACATGTACCTCTTTTCAAATTTAAAGGATTTTGGTTTACTTATTATGACAAGGAAATTATGTCAAAATTTCATGGAAAATGAGCTTTTTTAGATCTGTTGTCACTACTCGAAATGGTTTCTTAATATTATTTCCAAGTGCACAAACTTTACGAACGCCTTCACGATCTATCTACAATTCTGGGACACCTGAAACTATCTGATTTAATTCAAGTAACGCTCTATAATGAAGATACCCATACCTTCTATGCCATAGCTCAATTCGATTAATTTCATCATGTACTAGGGTTCGAGTTGGTTGACTCATGAGCCTATACAATCTTCCTTCACGAATCCCAATATCCCTAGCATCATCTATAGTAGAGCCCTTGGACAATACAATTACTTTGCCATCCACAAAAGCTACTCTATCTCCTTTATCCTCTAAAGATGAAAGAGACAAGATTTTTTTTCAAACCTGGTACATATAAAACATTGTTGAGATGCACATTGTTACCAAATTCCAGCTCAATGGATGCCTTTCCAACTTCTTTGATTGCATAGTTGTGATTGTCCCCAAACTCTACCCTTTGACACTGCCTCTTTTCCATCATGCTAGTGAGATTTACACGATCTATGGTCAAGTCTTGATTCACCACTATCTACGAACCACATGTCACCATCATTTGCAATAGAACCTGTTGGAGCAAAAAAGTAAAAGAAGCCCTTGTCACCCTTAGGCTTCTTTGGGTGTTCATCTTCAACATTAGCTGCGGAAGCATGTTGTTTTCCCTTTCTCTTTTTGTTGTTAGCCAACTCAGGACAATCCTTCTTGAAATATCCATATTTATGACAACCATAGCATTGAATTCTTGACATGTCCTTTTTCTTTCCTGCTCCTTTGCCTTGAGAGCCACCATTCTTCTTTCCTCTACTTTTCTTGAAGCGAGTTGCAAATGCTTGAGTAACTTCTTCCTTCCCATCTCTTGATAGGATCCTTGATTCTTATTGAGCATAGGAGGTCCATAGTTGTTCAAATTAAGGAGCTTCTTTCCAGTTGCTTATACCAGCAACAAATGCATCCCATGATCTAGGTAGATTATTGATCATTGTAATCACAAGTTCATTCTTAGAAATAGTTTCTCCAATTGTTGAAAGTTGATCACTTATTTGTGAAATCCATACAAAATATGAAGCCACGGTGTCATTATCTGTAATCCTTAAATCAAAAAGCTCAATCTTTAGACTCATGGCTTGACCAACATTCTCTCTAGTGAATAGATTAGTTAGGGCTTCATACGTCTCCTTGAAAGTATCAAGCTTTGCAATGCAGGGAATTAGAAGATCTCTAATGGAGTCTACAATAAGACTCATGGCAGTGATGTCATCTTCCTTGAATTTCTCCTTTCTTGCGGCATTTGTTGGTTCTGCAAATTTTCCTATCACAATATTCAAGATTTTGTTCTAAAATAAGATCAATCCTAAGTTTCCAAGCTCTATTAATGGAGGCTCCTTCCAATTTGTTCTCAAATTTCATAGAGGAAGCAATAAATGTGAATCAACAAGGACTTCAACAATAGAATCTCAAAGTAGGGTTTCTTCAAAGATGATCTTAGTGTTCCTTCCTTCACCAAGGCTCTGATACCATGTTGATTTTCCAAGCGCAATATAGACTAGCACAATATTTCTGAAATACTGATAATTACTTTTGATGTAGATGTTCTAGTTCTTATAAGTTATTCCTATATATCATTCAGCAATTATACTTTAGAAATTCAATCATACAAGAACAGTAGAACAGTAGAGATCACAATGCACAAAGAAAAGACGAGATTTAACTTGGGAAAACCCACCAAGAGGAAAAACCCAACAACCTTTTCAATAGAGAAACTATTTTGTTCAACAAGAAACACACCTAGACCTATGGTCAAACCTGGTCAACCTCTCCAATTCAAGCCTCCCAATTTGATCTAGAAATTTGTTTAAATTTCAACCCTCTTGCAACTACTAGTCATTCAAAATTTCAGCCCCTACAACTACCTAGAATTTCAACCTCCTACAACAGAACTGCCCAAAAATATGCAAACTGCAAAGAGAGAGAGACTATCCACACATGTGAGCTAGAAGGGAGATATAGAAGAGATTATTTCATCCTCTTAGTCCTTCTTGTCCTTTGCTTACTTACCCAAAAACTTTCTTAAGAGAGAGATGTGAATTCATGGTGGAGAAGTTACGTCGAGCTGCGTTTATATAGTGGTATGCTAGGTCAAAGGGGTGTGTCTTTACCTTGGGCCGACTTGACTTGGAGGGAGGCTGACTTGACAACTTTTAGAGCCAAAAATTACAATTTGAAAATTCAAATTTTCTTCTTTACAAAGTTGCAAAGGGACTTTGACTCAAAATAAATTTTTCTTTGACTCTACCATTTAAAAATATGCCTTACAATAATCATTACAAGTACATCAAGTGGCCAAATATACATTATGAAAACCGACCATAGTTACAAATTCAACAAACCTAACACCTCTAGGGTCCATGATATCCTAGAGAATGTCTCTTCCACTTGCCATCGACAGTCTCTAAAGAAGAAGACCATACTCTGATTATAAGTGCGACACTACTATGCAAAAGTTTTGTTTCCTAATCTTGCATCCCATTATACTAGCCCACTTGTCAAAACCACCTACAAGTTTGAGTTCTTGCTCCCTCTTTGCTCATGATCTTTGGTGTCATCCCTTCATCCTTGTGATGGCTAGAAAATTGCTCATATGGGTGTTTGGCGTTGCAATCCCTATCTATGTACTCTTGAAGAGGACTGCTCCACAACTCAAAAATAAAGTTTTGTTACTACCCCATTAGTAACTCTTAACTAGTTCTCCATACCAGAAAGATTGATAGCTGTCGTGGCACACTTGGCTCCCAAAGTTTCATACTCACTGCCTTGCTGTAATATAGCCTCGTTTAGCAACCTGGTCTCCTTTTTCAATGCTAAAAGGCCTTTTACAAGCTTTTCAAATTCTTCCTAAGTCTAATCATTACTTACAAGCCTTGTAGAGGATATTTGTGAAGCAGTACTATCATCCTCTCTTGTGAAGGCATCCATACAAACCTCCTTATCCCTTTCCTCTGCTCACACCAGCTCCTTGTAAAACAAGTAAAGTTTTAGATTCCCTTCACATTGTTTGACAACACTATATACCATGTTGTAAGAAGCTATAGAAATAACTTCTTGTTCTTTCAAAATGGCCATTAACAGAGACAGGATGGTTTGGGAAATCTCGTCACTTTCAATAATAATGGTAACCATGATTGCTTTTATGTGATCTTAGATGGTTGCATCATGGTCTTCATTGATAGCATCACGGAAGTAATGAAACATATGCATAATAAGATCATCACAATCTAAATCAAGCATGATGACATATGATTTTTACCTTAGCCATCAACTCTAGAACCTTAGTCCTCTAATGAATGAAGGGCATCTAATGTCATTTTACCCGCAAACACTTTCCACAGTCAGTTATAAGATCTCCTTCATTTTATCATATTTGTAAGGAGCTTCAGGAGTTGTAATCCTAAGAAGTTCACTCAGATAATGTGCAACAACAAGCCTTACCTCCTTATCTTTGTGTTTCTATGACCAATGCTCACCCCAGTGACTCACTATTGGGGTTGTTACACACCACATGTGGGTAGTGTATATAGGAGAAAAAATTTATCCTAGATGGTCCTCAACCGGTAGCCAACAGCCCCTTGCAACCACCAGTTAGCTCGACGTGCCATTATCTTCACCACCTGAGCCAACCATGTGGTCCCTTGACCACTTGTTATGATTGTATGTTTAAAGGTGGGCCTCTCGACCCTGAAGGTATGACTTTTCATTGGTATAGTTGAGTAATTTTCATTACTTGTCATGGGAACTTTTGGGCATGGATTGGTAGGGGGATTCAATGAAAAGAGTAGCTTAGGTCTATATTATTGTCTCCACTACCTGATTCTGTGGTTAGCCTTGTATCCTAGTGTCATGGGATCTCCTTTACTGGCCACTAGCCTTAGGGTTGGCACTACTTGGGAAATCCCGACTTTGGTTGTGTGGTCTTGCTTCCCAACACCACATACATCACCCCCTTCCACTCATTTTAGCACTATTCATCCCTTTTCCCATCCAGGTTCAAATGTGTCCACTAGGTCCACATACGGTTAGCCTCCCCCTCCCCTTGTCCACACCTTGGATCGGGCATGGAACGATGCCCTGGAGGTTGATGCAGCTAAAAAGAAAAGAAAAAGCATACTTTGGCCACTCTCAACAGGAAATGTACGACAAAATGAAAATGATGGTCGGGACATACAAATTTAGCATGTGGGCAAAAGCCAAACATGAGCTCTACCCCTTATCCATGTCCATCACCCTAGTTTCTATGGGCCCTAGATGAGCCCCCTCCATCTTTAACGAACACATGATTTTCCCAACCACTGGTGGGAGATGAACTGCCCCACCTTAAGGGCGTATCCACTGCTATATTCTACACATCATGCTCTCATCCCCTAGAGCCCCAAAGCAGTTATGAAGAAAAATTAATCAAAGGCAAAAAGGCATATGAAGACAGGTGGAAAAACAAAGGTTGGTGTAACTAATGTACCACAATTTGCTCCTTCCGACACTCATATACCCAGGTGTGGGCTTCACTTATTATAGCTACCCTTGTAACATGACATGTGGTCTGGATGAATCCCATGATCACCACCCCGTTCCATTACTATATCATTTGCCACCTGCCACTTAAGGGATGTACCATGGACATGTCACCCCCTTTAAAGGTTGAAACCACGTAATAGGGTCTTTGCTTAACCCCTTTATTAAGCTTGGAAACAATTATACATGCCAAAGCCCACTATGGAAAGGTGTGCCACCATGAAGTGCCCCCTTGATTCCATCACTTGTAAGCTCGTTTACTTGATTATTCTAATGGTTTGTTGTATTAGAGGGTAGGGGGACGCATTGGAACTTATGCAGGGTTATAGGTGGGTCCCCATTTTGGGCTTGGTCACCCTATACGAGGTCCTAACCCTTGGGAGAGCTACATTGGCACTTTAGGGTGAGCATAGAGAGCCATGGGCCTCCACCATAGGAAAGAGTGCTTCATGGATCCCCAACGCCGATCATTGATTGCTTGTGTTCCACCTTTTTGGATGAGGATGATGCACCTAGTTCACTATTCCCAACCAACACCATATTTACACCATATACTCGACAGATGTTGCACGGTCTAGAGGATATCTCTCGTTGCAGAGGGATGGGCTTATGTCGTCATCTTAACCCTTACAGAAGGTCTACAGGCATTTCGAACCACTTGGTGACCCATGAGGATGTTCTTGTGCCCCCACACCCACTTGGGAGCACCACAAGTTCTTGCTTGGAAAACAAGGGGCCAACCCCTTGTCCACTATGTTTGGAGTTCATTCTACATCATGGCACACCCTGGACTTCATTTGGCCTTCCCAATGGCCCAACGACTCATTATGTTGATCATCCTACCCTCTTGAGAGGCTTATCTTTATGTTATTGAGCTATTTGGTGGTATTGTCACCAACAGTATTGTTATTATGCACATTATTTTATTTTAGGGGCATTATTAGTCCAAATTAGGCCATTCAAATTCATTAGAGATTATATAAATAGATGAGAGGTCACTGAATCTCTCATCATCACTTGGATTGGGTTATTATCTCTTGTGAAATTTTCGCTATACCTTTTGGAGGACAAGTTTGGATGAAATGAATGAATTTTGATGTTTGGATATCTCTCTCTTGTCTCGGAACTTCTCTATTGGCATAATTTGATGATTGGATATACTCTTTTATACATGTAAGTGATATTTTCATGCTTATTCTTGTTATTTACTTTTGTCACATGAATGTTGCTAGGGTTTTCACTATTCAAGTCTGAGATTTACTGCTTTTCTATATGAATTAGTGGAAATTGTGATCTTTTATAGCGTTGCATCATGTCATGGACCATGTATGAATGGGTGAATGTTACTAGAGATATTTTATGTGAAATACATCTCGAAAAGTCATCATTTATTGCAAATTGAAGTGTAAAGACCTTGAAGTTGTTGCTCACATGCCCTAATGCCATGCGAAGTTGTTTGTAGGCCTCCTTGATTGGGTGAACTCTTTCCAAACTATAAATTCTCCTTGATTCCATTTCTCCCAAAGGACAAGGCACTACTTCTCCATAGGTGATTACTTTTAAAGTTTATTTTCTCTCACCCCCGCTTCTTTTTATAGGCCTAGCCTCCATAGCTCACCTAGGGCATCACTCTTCCCATGATTTAGCCATCAAAAGAATTCAATCTCTTGCCCACAACTGTGTTGGTGTGTCCTCTAGAAGCCTTCCAAATTACACGAGATTTCGAAGCTCAGGGACGAGGTTGAAAATGAGGGTACGCAAGATGGTGAGGGTCATATCAATATACCCAGTGTGGCATAGAAGTCACCATTATTGGAGACCTCTTTGATAGCACTAGTTGACACCTTGATGGAGAGAGTGGAGCATACACCCATAGAGCCATCTAATGATGCGTGTCCGTTGTTGATGATGTGCCATCCATTATTGAGGTATCCATTAATGAGGTGTCTAGGACCATGTCCACGTTTTCGGGTGATGCAGCGCACAACAGATTAGTCAAGTGTCGAGAGACACATCTATTAGTGAGGTCTTGATGGGCACAGATGTACCCAGAGTTGTGACAGAGTTTTCAAACGACAACTACCTACAGCACCATGGAGAGCACCTTGAGGAGTGCAAGCTAGATGAGCATGTTATGCTCAATGACCTACTTGTGGAGGGACAGCTCGAGACTCTGGATGAGCCCACGATGGAGGAGGATGGGCAGTCACCTTTTGGGCCTTCCATCGATGGGGAGCAGATAGATGCACACGCAGCTAGCAAAGCTACAATACTTCTAGTCAATAGCTCTCTTTAGGCTTACGTAAATGGGGCCTGTAGTATTGTTACGTTACCTCTATAAGTTGGAGGGAGATTCGTTTGGTTACCTAGACAGGTTATATATGTTGACCAGGCTAATGAGATGAGGCGACATGAGTTGCGTAGGGCACAGCACTCGCATGATGGACTTGCTACGTACTCAGGGGCTCTTGCATTTGATCCCTCTCATGGGGTTGGGTGGCAAGAGGTATTGAGTTGGTACCTAGTGGAGCTGGCTAGGTTCCTGGATACATTGATGGTCAAGAGGGGTTGTGGTCTGCCAAAGGAGTTTGAGGGCTAGATCAATATTGGGATCTAGGTGGGACTCCCCATCACTCCATGGATTGGGTTAGTCATGGTATTAGCAGGATGGTGGATTTGGTGATCGGACTCAACCCATTTTGATATTCCCATCAAAGTTATGGACAACACCAGTGACAAGTTGGGCTGACAGGAGAGCACCCAGACTCTATAAGTTTTCTTGGCGGGTTGGTCATGCGTGGAGTCATTGGATGATGAGTGTACCTTGGCAGGACGTTGTTAGAGGAGACAGCATCAGTAGGCCACCAAATAGCTCCTCATATGGATAGGAGGATTTCCCATGGATATATGGGGCATAGTGGTCACCCAGGAGCAGCACCCTAGTGACACCACCACAAGCACATAGGGAGACTTATATGTCAGTTCTCTCAAGGAGGATTAGGAGGGGAAGTTCACTCTTCCAAGGGTATGGAGAGAGAGGGTGAGTACGGTGATACTAACCTGATGCAAACTAATACTTACTGACTCAGTTTTAGACCATGGCATCCAAGGATGTATAGGGGCATGCCAAGGTGCGCAGTGATATGCAAAGGTGCACGAAGGTACACAGTGGTGCGTACTGGTGTGCAGGGTCTCACCGGGGCATAGGAGGAGTGGTTCACATTGCAGTGCATTTCTTTATAGTGTGTCAGACATATTGATACCGAAGGGATGCCAGATGATCCAGGATGATGCAACAACATATAACAGGGTGTAGCGGTGCACAGAGATGGGCAACTACGTGCAGTTTTATGCCAGGGAGCACAAGCATCCATGGCTATATGCAGTAGCGTGTGGGGATGCATTGCGAACCGGAGGAGTGCTGCTAACAGGGGGACTTCTTGATGTGAGTGTTAGTCATAACATTGAGACAAACATAGTTAAGGTTAGAGAGCGCATCATTCATGGGGTTGATTAAGAGTGTCCACCCAAGTTCTCAACCATTCTCGTCAGAGCCTAGGCATCTCTCACTCATCAGCATCGGAAGCTGTTGAGGGAGGCCTTGTTATGTTTGATCAAGGCCCACATTGTGGATAGCAAGACTTGCAAGATTTTTCTGAGACGACACTACAAGATTCAGTGCATCAATGGCACGATAGAGATTCCCTGGTTGAGGAGCAATGTCAATACACGAGCGGGTAGCCACAGGCTAGGAGATGAGATGATCTTCTACAGGTCTGGTATATTGTTCATCTTTGAGCTCACACTTGGGGAGTTGATCACAGGGGAGGCATGTGCCTCTACTTCAATGGGGTTTGTCAAGATCCTCCATGAGCAAAGGATACCATGTTGGTTGAGGCAGTTTTCCAGTGGAGTCCGGGCTTTAGACACTGTATTGGCACATTATCGAGGGTGTGCATGGCAAACTTAAGGGTGATGATTAGCTAGAGCAAGATATATCCACATACCTAGAGTCAATAGCGGGTATTAGACACCCATCTATTAGTGGCATTTAGGGTGTACCTAATTGGCACACGTGGCTTCTAGTGGACATCGATACTACGCAGTGGCATGAATAGGGAATTTTAGCATGCATTAGATTAGTTCATGATATATGGAGCCCATATATTGATGGCATGTAGGATAGAGACAAAGCACGAACAGATTCCAGCAGCGGTCAAAGTTATGTTGCAACAGGTCTGGCTATGGGATCCAGTGATTCAGTTGGCTGATAGGGCACTCCATTTTGTGAGGAGAAGGACCATGGCAAAGGGTGATCTAGCTCACATTGGTGTTGAGACATGGGGGATCATTGAGGCCTCCCTTGTTTGGCAAGGTAGGTTTTCCTAGTTGTTGCTCAGGATTAGGATTAGCAGTAGATGGGCATATATTGGCGTCATGGGGATGGTTATCACCGATATTTCACCATCGGGTTTTAGGAGAGGAGGATGCAACATGCGCATAATGGGCAGTTTGTCATAGTCAAATGGGTGCAATGATAGCATGATGACACCCATATGAGACTAGCGTGGGATCTTGGCATCGAGGGATTCCTTCATGACAAGACAATGCAGATGTCAGGGATGACTCAGGGGCACATTTGGGACCCCAGTATTGTTTACAATGATTGTTTGGGCCAGCATATAGTGGGGGCACTTGTTCAAACATTGCTTGGGGACAAGAAATTTTTGGCAGGGAGGATTGTCATCTCCCCAATTTTGATTTTTTTCACTTGAGTAGGTCAGTAAGATCCTTGGGGTGGTGCTAAGCATAGCACAACTTTATAATCTGGGCATTTGGAACATTTTTGGCGTATGGGAATTAGGAGAAATATAAAATTATAGTTCTAGTGGAATGAGGGGGCCACCCCTCAAGAAATACGCACCACTTGGAGGAAAAATCGATTTTAGGAAGGGAGGTCGAAATGTTGGTGGAGGTACCTATTAGTGTCAGTCTTTTCAGCCTTCCTCCAGTGATCAAATATGCTCTTACAAAGTGATTTTGAAGTGTCAAGGTCAAATTTTGTCATTTCAGTGAGTCTTCAAGCAAAGTTTGGTCACTAGGCATTAGGTCTAGGGTTCGCTCTCACTCTTTTCAAAGTTGCCCAAAGGCCCATCCATGTCATCATTCAACTGAGTCTATCATCATGCATAGGGTTGTCATTATCATGTCAGTGTCTAATGAGTCATTTTACATTTTGTTCATGCTTCAGTTGTGCCTTGGTAAATTCATTTCCCTCTCCTAGGGTTTTGAAGCCAATTTCTCTTGGATGGTCAGATCAATGGCAAAACTTGTTTCCTGATGTTCATACACCTTCCCCTATCCTTAAAGTAACATATCATACACTTCCCAACA
>APFE030718198.1:0-32156 GCA_000404065.3 Pinus taeda | reverse complement strand
AGGGATTCTATGGGGCACAGTAATAACAATATGGAGACAATAGGGGCACAACAATATTAATAAGGGGTACAACTACAATAGTAATGGGGTAATCACTAGTATTATAGGGACCCAACATGGAGCCTCAAAACTAGATCAAACCCTTTTTGGAATTTCATGGGTTTGTGGAGAGGCCATGTTTAATTTAGCAGAATTTCTAAACACTCTAGAGGGCTCAAACAGAGGTCTCTTTCTAGCCAGCGGTTGTTGGTAATTTGCACCATTTGTGGCTTCTTCGGGTGGTTGGTCTAACGCAAATTCCCTTCTCGTCTTGGTTGGGTATTTTTAGGAGAAGCAATAGTTGCATTTTCAAGCGATTTCAGGCACCACAGAGGGTCATTCTCAACATTTCTAGTGCAACAACAATTGTCAATTTTTGGGTCTACGCAGAAGGATATTGGGTCGAAGTTTCCTAACTCTTGGGGTTATCTTGTCCACTTGGGGTTGCTCCAACTTGCTTATGCATGCCCTGGTGCACTTGTTCCTTTCTATATGTACTCCTTACAGTTCATAACTTAATAAAATGGCTCAACTTATTTGTGGTTTCATGGTGCTTTGATGGTGCAAGAAACTTTGTGATTTTATTTGCTACATGCTAGTTCATGTGTCTGTTATTAGCTATAAAATTCAATTTGGAACATTACAGCCTTCCTTCATTGATTAGCTCAGATATGCTACCACTTTTGGGGCACATGAGGATACCAAGGTTTGGGGTCCAGGGACTTTCAAGTTAGATGGATTACTTCACCAGGGTTCAGAGTTGGCAGAAGTTACTAGGATCTATAGTATCCTATTCATGCAAGAGGATTCAAGCAATGCCTTCCTCAAATTTATTTCCGATCCAGGAATAGAACATGGCATACAAGTTTTGGACCATATGCAACAAGGATTCTCTGGGCTCATCTAATACTTGAGAATACAAGTTAGAATTGCTTAGGGACAAGCAATCTCGGGAAGGGAGAACTATAACGTCCCTTTTCAAGGAGTAGAGTCAATGAATGGTGATAGGGTCGGATTGCTCGAGGACAAACAAAGAGACTCTAGTAATTTAATTAGTTAATGTCATTTCTAAAGTGATATTAAGTGACTAGATTAAAAAGTGACTTTAATTAATTAAGGAATAAAACCTTATAAAGTCATTTTAATAAAAAGCAGAAAAAGGTGCCCTTGGTATTTAAGTCACCCAGAGTAATCGCCCATTATATTTTGGTTAATCATGACATTGAAAGGAAAACTGGAGCTCGCTCTTAGATTTGTTGATTTCGATATTGTTTTTGTTAATTGATCGAAAGCTCCTGGGGCTTGATGTTTGGGTGCAAACCCATGTAGAGGATAGTTTCAATGGTGCAGGATCCACCTTAATTGGTCCAACCAAATTGGTTTTGAGGCTACAACGATACACCTTAGCCAATCGAAGGACTGATTAATTCAAATCACTCAATTGGGTTTATATCAAAGGAGGGATTACTTCAAATCTCTCAATTGGGCTTATACCGAAGGAGGGATCATCTAGATTCCTCACCGAAATTCATCTAAAGAATTTGTTCTCTGTGATCATGGGAACTAGACTGCGAATTATTCATCTTTAAAACGATTCATTTATAGTGGCAGAAATGATAATTGAGGACACTGACCAGTTGTAGGACCGAGATATTGCAACAACTAAATTTATTTGTGGAGAGGTTGAGTTATTGCAAAAGCTGAATTTATTTTTGGGGAGGTCGAGCTATTGCAACAGTTGAATTTATTTGTGGAGAAGTCGAGCTATATGAACAAATAAATTTATTTGTGGAGAGGTCGAGCTATCCCCAAAGCTAAATTTATTTGTGGAGAGGTCAAGTTATTGTAGCAGTTAGATTTATTTATGGGGAGGTTGTGCTATTGCAGTAGCTGAATTTATTTGTGGAGAGGTTGACATATTGCATAAACTAAATTTATTTGTGGAAAGGTCAAGCTATTGCACTAGTGGAATTTATTTGTGGAGAGGTCAAGTTATTGCAGCAGTCAAATTTATTTGTGGAAACGTCGAGTTATTGTACTTGCTGAATTTATTTGTGGAGAGGCTAAGTTATTATAGCAATTGATTAAATTTGTGAAGGTTGATTTTCTTTTGGGAGGTCGAATTGTTCTAGAGGACCGAATTTATTATGGTGGAAGCATTTCTCTTTATGGAGGCCCTATTGTTCAGACAAGTTGTGCCAAAATTTGGGCCATATTCACAAGATTCATATTTTTGTATCCAAGAAAGATTGCCATGTAATTCCATATCTCAATAAATAAATTTGGTTGAGTTGTTACGATTTTAAATGTTGAATGATGGTTTCTTATTTAATTGCAAGTAAATTGTCTAACAGAATATCTCTATGAAGAAAGTTCTCCTGTTGGCAAGCAAAAGTTTTATTGAAAAAGATTACATGCAAAGTGTTTGTCAAAATGTGTGATCGGGAGATATACATATATATACTTATTGCAAGTTTGTTTGGTATAGTCTAGCAAGGGACACTACAAGATCAAAGTCGATCGAAGGAAAATTCATCCTTGTGGACTTATAGTCTCAGCTCAAGGGTAGTCCTATTGCAAAAAGAGTACTTAGTTGGTGGAATGTCCTTTGTCTATACTTAGTTGGTGAATTATTAACATAAAGGTAAGTGTATATGATGTAATGTCCCTTTTTCCAAGCACTGGGAATTATGACTAACTCAATAGCCTAGTCATTCCCATAGGCTACGGATTAAAAAAATAATGATGCAATATTAGGGAATTAGTTAATTAAAAAAAAAGTGACTAAAAAAATGAATATTATAAGCCATTTTATTAAAATAAGAAAATGACCCATGATATTCGAATGACCCATGGTATTTTAATAATCCATGACTGTAAAAAGAGATGAGAGCTCACCCCTAAAGCATGCAATTGGATTACTGCTTTGTTATTGAGTTGAACTCTTGGGCTTGTCTAGGTGAGAGCCCATACGAAAGACAATAAGTTTCTATGGTAAGTGACCCACCCTAGTTGATCCAGTCAAGTCGCATCAGTATTGAGACCACATACCCTAGCCACTCGAAAAAGGAGGGATCAAATCAAGTCCACTCACTAGAGCTTAACGTGGGGATCACGAGGAGAGCTCAATCAAATTTCTCACAAGTGCATAACGATCGGAGAAGCAAGATTTAGTGTTGGAATTTCTAAGTCTACCTGTTAGAAATCCTTCTTGTACTTTCTGATTTATTTATTCCTACTTGTTTTGTTAATTAACAAGTTATTTAACATGTAAATACTGAAAAAATACAAGTACAGTCTCAAAACATACAGATCATCAACTGAAGGAGAAACAAGCACACAAGTGACACCGTTATTTTTGGACTAATGTCCCCGAAAAAACCCAATGCGAGAACATTGATGTAGCTATCTGAGGGTTTTATTATTAAGCAGTTTCAGAATACAATATGGGTGCCAGAAATGGCTCACCCAACAAAGAATGCCCTCGGCAGTAGTACCTCTTAGTCGGAGATAGATATCAGCCACAATCTGCCCCATGAAATCTCTCAGCATCAGCCCAGTGTTAGCCTTTCTGACCCAGTGTTAGCCTCTCAGGGCTCTACGTCAGCCTCTAGAGCCTTTGCATCTCCCATGCAGGCCCTCCTCAGGCTCTGCACAGATCCTGGGTGCCTCTACGTGGCCTCTGGCTGTTTCTGCATGGCCTCTAGTTGGCTCTGCATCAACCCGCTCCCGACTTCTGCGTTGATGCTCCCAGTACTATCTCTACCTCTCTGCTATTGCATTCATTGTCCCTCAGCTGCAACTCTGATCACTCCTTCGATTTCCTCAGCAAGCCCTGCCCTAGAAAATCAAATTCTTGATCAACTTGGTGTGTTCTCCAAGTGACCCTCAAGCCTTCTCTTATACTTTTCTCGTTGACGATTCAACGGTTGAGATTAAGTCCCTAACCCATGGCTAAGATTAGATCTGGCTTGATCCATGACTTTTGGACCATTCTAACTCAGTTTTATATTAATTCATATTAATATTTTATTTTCCTTAAGTTTAGACTTAGGGATTTCATTAAAAATATTAATTATTTTAATATCTCCCAACCTGGTTAGATTCTGCCCAAACCATTTCTAGGTATTGGAGATCTCATGTGCTTTAGCCTCTCCACCGATTTTCATGGCTAGAGCATCATCCCAATCATCCGACATCAGTCCTTGTGCTCATGCTAGGCCTGCTGCCTAACATCCTCTGCGCTGCTGCATCATGTACTGCTACCCATGGCCCTGCCACTGCCAGCGTTGCATCTGTACAGCAACTCCCTCTACATCCATGCTACTGCCCATGACCTTGCCACTGCCACTACTGCATCTGCACTACAACCCCTCTCATCATGCTGCATCGTGTTGCCTATAGCACTGCCATTGCTAACTGCTACACTGCAACTCAGTTACTGAGAAGTAAGTAACTGATCTCCCAACTCTGACGTCTCCGTTAGGCTAGAAACACTCCTGATGTTCAAGCTCCCCCTGTCACTCCATCCGCATCCGTCTCTACTGGCATCCACTAGTCCCACTACTCCTCTTCGGGGCTCCCGTAGCAAGGTCTAATCCAAGAGGTTGGGTACCTCGACGATCCTGCCCCTCATCGCCTGTAGTATGTCTGACTATAGCTCAATGTCTCCCCACCTCTTCTCTCGAGGTGCATGAGCACTCATGGCACAGTGATCATTTGTCTCTGTATCTTTCTCTGCCCTTGCTGGCACAGCCTTGGTCTAAGAAGCCTCTCCCTTGCTCTTCTTCCTCAAACAATGGCTCGCATAGTGTCCCAGTTCCCCACTGTGGAAGCATTTGACCTTAGAGAGGTCCTTCTTCTTCCGTTTCTCCTGCTTTCCCTAAGATGCTAGCGCAGCATCCTCCTCTTCCTCCTTGATTCTGACCCCCTTGCAGCTGCTTCCCGCCATGGTTAGGCTTCTGATCTCTTCTTGACCAAGAGACGCCCACAGTGCCTCCCAATCTGGAAGGGTCGACCTACCCAATATGCTCTGCACAAATACCTCTCAATCCTCTGAGACTATGTTCAATGCAGTCCTCGCCATCATCTCCTCATCCGGCGTGGCCCCTATGGAAGTCAGCTAATCCCGAATCTCTTTCAATCGACCGAGGAAGGTGTCTATCTGTTCTCCCTTCTACATCTGGTATGACCATAGCTGATTTTCGAGTAGCATCTTCCTCTGCACGGAAGTATGCTAATACAATTTCTTCAGGGCTTCCCACATCGCATTTGTAGTGTCCTTTTCGGCAATATGTGGTACTACATGGTCCTTGACCCTGTCAAGGATGATGCTCTTGGCCCTCGCCATTGCCTCCTGGTACTTTTCGTTCTTATCTGTGTCAACTGGGACTGTTATCATGTTCAAGGCAAAGTGCTTGAGACAATTTCTATCTAGAAAGGACGAGATCCTAGCCTTTCAGACTACGAAGTTTGAGGCTCCATCCAATCTGTCCTAATCTCTTACCACGTTCAATGCCATTTCGTTGGTCCTCTTTCGACTCTTCCGAGTCTCACTGCTTCCCTCCTGGAAGTTCTCGGTGTGACTCCCTCTGAGCCTCGATTTCCCTCCTGCAAACCCCTCTGCCAATGTTGAGATGCCCCCATTCCGATCGTTAGTGCAACTGCAACACTGATCCGGATTTCTTGGATAGAAATCCTCTGCAGCAACTCCCTCCTCCTTGATTTTGCCCAGTTAGGTATTGTTCTGACCATAATACCCCACCAGCTTCACTTTGCAACTTACCAACAGCCTCCTATGCCCCAGCAAACTGAAAGTTAGAGCCTCTAGGCTCTGCGCAATCCCGGCACAAGCAAAATCCGCACCTCCTGGCCACGTGCGTTAATCCTACCTCACTGAGAAAGATGATCGGGCACTGCGTAGGTCAGGTCTGGTCCTCTCTGCCACTGCACCAATCCACTTCCCGGCTCGAACTGATGACGCAGGCACTGCGTCACCCCTTTCTTGCTGCCTTTCTACTAGGAACAGCTTCTATCACTAGGGACATTTGTTTCTGCTACTGCTGCTCTGCTCGGCTGATGTCCTCAGTTATCCTATGATCTGCAACCACGCTCTGATACCATGTTGGAATTTCTAAGTCTACCTGTTAGAAATCCTTCCTATACTTTCTGATTTATTTATTCCTACTTGTTTTGTTAATTAACAAGTTATTTACCATGTAAATACTGAAAATAAATACAAGTACAGTCTCAACACATACAGATCATCAACTGAAGGAAAAACAAGCACACAAGTGACAATGTTATTTTTGGACTAATGTCCCCAGAAAAACACAATGCGAGAAAACCAATGCAACTATTTGAGGGTTTTTTTATTAAGCAGTTCAAGAAAACAATTTGGGTGCCAGAAATGTCTCACCCAACAGAGAATGCCCTCGGTAGTAGTATCTCTCAGTCAGAGACAAATATCAACCCCAATTTTCCCCACGAAATCTCCCAGCATCAACCTCTAGGGTCTGCGTCAGCTACTCTGGCCCGCGTCAGACTAGCGTCAGCCTTCATGGCCCAACGTCAAACTAGTGTCAGCCTTTTTGGCCCAGCATCAGCCTCTTGGGGCTCTACGTCAACCTCTAGAGCCTCTGCGTCTCCCACGCTGGCCCTCCTCAGGCTCTGCACAACTCTTGGTTTCTTCTGTGTGGCCTCTCGCTGCTTCTGCGTGGCCTCTAGATGGCTCTGCGTCAACCCTTTCCCAGCTTTTACGCTAATGCTCTCGGTACTCTTTGCCTCTCTGCTACAACATTCACTTCCCCTCAGCTACAACTCTGATCACTCCTTTGATTTCCTCAGCAAGCCCTGCCCCAGAAAATCGAATTCTTGATCAACTCAGTGTGTTCTCCAAGTGACCCTCAAGCCTCCTCTTATACTTTTCTCGTTGACAATTCAACGGCCGAGATTAAGTCCCTAATCAACGGCTAAGATTAGATCTCGCTTGATCCATGACTTTTGGACCATTCTAACTCAGTTTTTATATTAATTCACATTAATATTTTATTTTCCCTAAGTTTGACTTAGGGACTCCATTAAAAATATTAATTATTTTAATATCTCCTAAACTAGTTAGATTCTGCCCAAACCATTTATGGGTATTGGACGTCTCATGTGCTTTAGCCTCTCCACCAACTTTCGTGGCTAGAGCACAATCAATGCTACCCCAAATCAACATTTAGGAGGCCAAATTCCATGTTGCTACATTCATCTTTGGAGGCTACAACATCAACTTATTATCTAGCCAAGCATGCCATGTAGGAAGGGTAATTTATAGATTTGTTCCAGCGTTTGAAATTAAAACATTGAGATGTAATCTCATATTCCATTTAATAAAAATAAGTCTTAGATTTTGTTGCTATTTCTCATGTTTATTTTTGAGTGGTGTTTGACATGCAATTGTAAGCATATTGTTTAATGGAATGTCCCTATAGTAGAACTTTTCATTATTGTTCCCAATGTTCTTTTTTTGCAAATTATTGGCATATCTTAAAAAAAAACATTACAGTGGTATCAAAGTTTGTCTTCCTGCCAGCCTAAGGGTTTCAAGGGTAATTTCATCGATGCTAAATCGATGAATTCATAAGTGTTCATGGCAATATCTATTGCCACCAGAAGTCGAATTACTTATGCAGGGCCAATTTTATTTTACAAGAGCCTAAACCCTATCTACGCCTCAAAATATCGTCAAACCAAGTTGCCAACACAAGATCTACATAAACCCTAGTCGAGTGATACAGTTGTGAGGGTTGAGACTCCCCAAAGGCCGAAATTCCCTTGCAACAACAAAACCAATTTGTGACTATAGGGAATTAAGTGAATGTGGAGAAAGCAGCAAGCACCCTCACAGTCCAAATTTTCTCATTACTAGAGGAAGGTCAAGGTCTTAACGAAGGGATCGAGCTAACACCCAATTTTTGGCAACAATTAAGGCAAATTGAATTACTTGTATAGGGAAAATTATTTCCACGAGGGTTTATTGGATGAAGGGACGAGTTAATTTCATAAGGGCTTAATCACATTGGGCATTGGAAGGTCGTCGTAATTTCATCAAGGCAGTCGCAGAATTACACTTGGACCGAGTCTGTCCCAGAACTGAACCGAAATTGAGGATGCTTGATTTGATGTGATGTAATGCATTATTGAAGGAACGAATTATTGACGAAGTTGTAGCACTGCTAACCCTTCAAACTACAATTGCCACAACAAATTCTCATACTGCGCATGGACTAACCGAAGCTCGTTTAATGAACTGTAACAGTGAGTAGATGCAGCAACAGCATCCCAATGTGACTCTGTAGGTCAAGGTAATGTCCGCATACAGAGCCACAAGGCCACGAATTATCTACAACAACAAAACATGATATTTACAGTGCGTATTTTATCCTGTAATAACTGAGGTGGCAACTGGGAGTTCGTAAGATCCACACAATACATCCTGGGTTGAGATCACAGGCACGCATGGAGATATATTCATAACTAGGAGCCAACACTAGAGTAGCACAATACCTATATCAGCACAGATAGGGCTTCGCTTGTTGAGGACTATTGACCTTGCCGCTTACACCTAGCTATTGTTAGTGAGAAAAGCCTTTACCCCACAAGGTGTGGTTGGTGGCAAAGAACTAAGAGAAAAGGCCATCACCTATTCCCAACTCTCTACGTTCAAGCTATCTCTTAGGTTAGATAACGAGGGTGGTCCCTAAAATGAAAAACTAAGAGGGTGGTCCCTAAAATGAAAAACTAAGTTAAAGATGTGAGGTTTCTAAGAGAATGTTAAAGTGAAGTGGATTACTTTCTTAAGATTTCAAGCAAATATGATGTGAGCAATATGAAATGAAATAACCATTAACAACCATCAACACATGATATAAGCATAAGCATATGAAAGACCAGTGTCTTTTAAAGTATTGCTCAAAATTTAAAGATATTTGTTTAATATAAATGAAATGTTTTCAAATAAAAGAATAAGTAATTCTGAAAGTGAAACAAGAAAATGTTAGCACAATAAAATAATCAATACAAGATATAAGGATGCTTTCAAATATATATGATCAATTGTTAAATCAAAGCATACAAGGACATCTTGCAAAAGGAAGACACTTAGTATTCTACTTGCAAAATATAGATGAAATAATATTTGCCAAAACAAAGTATTGAATTCAACAAAGACAAGTAAAATGACCAATTGCAAGTAAAACCATGAGATGTGTTAATATGAAATGCAACTACACTGGATTTGGATGCAATTTTCTAGGTTGATTTTAATCTAAACTGTCTAATCTAGGTGAAAAGTCCTCCCTCTTGAGCTCTTCACAAGAGCTAAAACTTGGGCTGACTATAAGAAAGAAGGGGGGATGACACGGCGATGACATTAATTATACTCGTCCACTGAGTCTTACAAGCCAACGTGTGCCTTCATTCCTACAAGGGGACAAGCCAATTTCATAAATGCACAGTCACAATGCTTTTACCTTATTTCATACCAAATGGAAGAACTATCCAAGAAAAAAAAAATTCTCTGTGATTTCTATGAGCCAAGCTTACACTTGGAGGTTGATTTTAAATGTGCAAATAAGTTAAGATGCCTACTATGACATGCAAGTAAATTTGCAAGTGATTTGTAAAAGATAGAGATGCTTTAAACACAAGATTGCATAAGCTTTATAACATGTAAAGTTGTGAAGTAAAAGTATTTTCTTTGACTTATGATAAACTAATGATCCACCAAAAGCAAATTTGAAGCTTATGAGCAATTGATTTGTATGTAAAATAAATGGAAATGCTTGTGAAAAATAAACTCAAGATTGTACTCAAAAAAGCTTTGCAAAACAAAGAAACTTCAACTTGAGAGATTAGTTTGACATAAAATTATTGTTGCTTTTGGAAAGTGAAATTGCTCAAATACACAATGCATCAAAATTTAAGATGCGAAATTGTTGCACAATAGTGAAGCATAAATGAACTTTAGATAATACCCAAGCTAAAATGTATCAAGTTAAAGAGATGCTTGCATAAAAATGAATTGCTATGAAATAAAGTGTAACTTGTGACTTGTAGCAATAAATGTAAATGGCAAGCAAATTGTAGTGAACTTTAGCAAAGTAAGTGAGATGCATGGTTGTGTTAATTAGCAAATTGAAGCATGCAAGTGAGAAGAGAAGCTAGAATCAACAAATCAAACCAACCACAAGTTCTCTCCCAAAGTGGAGAGATAGGGATACCAATGGGTAAAACACATGCTCCCAAAATCAGAAAATTTATTAATTAAATTACAAGAGGCAAGGGCTCATGAAAGCCTACTCAAAACTCAAGGAAAAATCTTTTACAATGAAGCCTTAAACCATAGATTTTTCCTTGATGAATTACTCCTACAAATCAGGCAAGAGAAAGGCCTTTACATCTGAAATTTGAAAGGGTCACTTTACATACAAAAAATTAGCTTCAAGAAAAAAGAGAAATTTGCACGAAAGCAAGAGAGGCTAGGTCTCCTTAAACCAATGACCAAGATAGAGAAATGCAGCCCCAAAATGGAACTTGGTCTTGCCAAAGAGAAACTTGAATGCCCATGGCCAAGAGAGAGAATTAATCTTGAATTTCGAGCCCAAGGTCCTACACACAACTTGTTAATAGTTTCAAACGAAAAATCTTGCAAGTTGTCAAAAGAAACAAGTTAGAGAGGGCTGCAAAACAAATCGAGTGTTAGTTATGAAATTACTTGATAAAATTACAAATGTACGGGTACAATATAATCTACAAAGGTTAAGATAAAAAGTATGAGTAAACTCTCCTCTTTGCCTAGCCATGATTTAGCTCTAAAATAGCAAGATATTAGCAAATGAAGCACAATATTTGAGAAATAAACATTGAATTATGAAGCAAGAGATATGAGACCAAAGCTCAAAAGAAATCTCTACACGATAAATTTGAATGATAAAACTTTGGCAATTGACAAATGTGGGTTCTTCTTGAATACTTTTAAGAGTGGGTTGCTTGGCCCAAGTACTTCCCCACACTTGAAACTTGACCAAAAAAAGATTTTCTACACAACTTCACATGAACAGATTAGATGCACATGGGCTTAATCAAATGCAATAAAGAGAAAATTCTAAAGATATATTTGACATCTATTAAAACATTTCTCTAGCTAGAGCAAGTAAATAATCCTTATGCCAATGTGAAATAGCTACACATCAACATAACCTGAAAAATATAATGGAAATAATAACATAATAAAACAAGTAGAAATATAAGAGCAAGAACATCCAAAAATTACCATCACAAGGAGAAGAACACCTCAAATGTAACCCCAAAGTCTTTTGTATTAATTCGCAAAAAGTGTACAATCAAGCAGAGTATCATTAAGCACAATAGCTCGTATTCCAGATTACATAGTGAGAGAACAAAGTTCTTATTATGTAGAAGCTTGGGAGCCAATCCCAACACAAATGGGTGACAATCCCAAAGTAACTTCATGCAAAATCGAATTTTCCAAGTGGCATCAAGAATCCCTCTAGCAAAATCAAATTCCATGATGAAATGACAAGTGTATATGGTTGGGAACCAATGTAGCGACAATTTTCCACAAAAATATCCACCAAATATTCTTCCAAAATGTGCATTAATTCCATAAATTCAAATTTCTCAATCCAAAGTTGTTGCATTTATGTCAAGACATTTGATTTCCTTGAGCACATGTCCTTTCCTTGATTTAAGGAGTCCACATCACCTTGGGACTTCACTTTAACTCCTTCATGATTTTCCACCTCATTTCCACATCATTTAGCATGTGTGGATATTTATTTTTCTCCATTTACTTAATTGTTGGCTTGATTTATTGCCACTTTTTCCATTAAACTTAGGAAAAGTGGATTTTGAGAGTCTTAAACACATTTTTAACCCCTCAAAGTGTGTCTTAGTAGAATGTTGATGGTGAGAATTGCAATTTTTATTACTCACACCCCATACAACTTCTCTAGACAACACTTATTACATTTCATATACAAATTTTATTGCAATTTCGACCATGAAGCAAATTTTAAAAATTAAAAAATGACCCCCTAGACCTAACCAAATTCCACAAAAAAAATTGTGCGATCAAGTATGGTAATATACATTGACCCTAGACACTAGGACTCACCCCAGGCCTCACCATCAAGTCGTACTCCAACTTTGGGGTATATTTGGAAGAAAAAACTCAATTAATTATTAAATCCTCATAAGAAGATGATAATTAACCTAGTGCAAAAAACCTCCCAGAGTAATACTCACTTGATGATAAGGTCTCGGGCTACCTAGGCCTGTTAAATGACTCGACTCCTGATACTATTATCACCTTTACATTGTCCCCGCAGGGATTGTGGAATTTGAGTACAACAGAAAATGATAAGAAGTAGGGTTGAAAAACTCTAGTAGTATGATGATCTCCGATGGTACAAACAGCCTTTGGTATATCCTTGGGCATGGAGTCTTCAAATAATCCTCAGGTGCCACTCCAGTGGTCAACATTTGGCTCCATACAGAGATGGATGCTAGATAGGAAGTGATAGTGTGCAAGAACTTGGAATCTGCATCCACCAACAAAAAACATATATCAGCGATATCCATTCAAAATACCCTCATATGAAATCAAGCACAAAAATGAAGAAATTGAAATTTATTTGAAGAGCATAAATGACAATTTATTCAAAAATGAAGCTACTTTAACAATAGTAATAACAAACAATAGAGTTAGAAATACAATACAAAAGATGCCCCATAGCATCAGATGTCCTCGATGAAGTTCATGCTAAGAACCTGCTTACTTTCGGCCAGATCCATGGGCTACTTTTCTGAATTGTCATGTCCAATTTTGAATAGCTTAGGACTTTGATCCATTCCAAAACTATTTTGTACATGGTCATCATATTTACCAAATCCTATCCACTTTTTTCTTTTCTTCTTAATAGATTGTGATGTTGATGTCGAAGCAATCAAAGTAGACCTTTCTGCTCAATCTTGAAGATGCTTAGATGGAAATTTTGAAGTATTCAAGACTTTTGTGACCTGCCTTTCTCCATTCTACGTCTTCTCTGACATTGGTCATGGATCAATCTCATAAGTATAAACCTGATTCCCCTCGGTTTCCGTGTTATCCATGTCTCCATCAATTAGCCATTCTTCAATGGAGTAAATGACCTCCTCATAATGAGATGAAGATTGCTTCAGTGGATTGGGAAGCTTATTATTTGTTTCTTTGCTCTTTTCCCATTCATCATCTAACCTAAGATAGAATTTTTGTACCAGTAAGCTTTCCATTTCCTCCAACCTATTCTGAAAAGCGATCGGATTAACCTTCATAACATTTATTTCCTTGGCATGATTTGTTTCCATGGTGTTGATTAATTGCACTTGTTTTTCTTCCATGGCGAGTAACCTATTTTGAAGAGCGGCCATTTGATTATAATGATTGACTTTCGTGGCCTTTATGAGTTGAGCCTTGTTGAGTTGCATATCCTTAATCATTCAAGTCAACCCCTTGATGATATCCTTATCATTCTCATCAACTTTTGCTATGATCTTTCTTTCATCTCCATATTTTTCTTCAAAGGTCAATGATTGATTCTAGAGAATTGAAATTGTTAGCAGGTAAGTTTATGAACCAATCCATAAGATCGACATCCAATGAAAAAATGAAAAGTCTCATTTTAATGTCCTCATGGTTAATATCATGGCACCATTTGCTCACACAAAGGTGGAAATTCCTAAGATGAGTTTCAATATTGATGCCATTCTTACCTAGAAAACTAGGAAACTCTTCAATAGCCTCAATGGCTTCATTCAGAGTAAAATTCAAATAGCGGGGAATGCTAGTAAAATAATGATGTCATGCTCACTTGACCCTGAAAGAGCAAATGGATACCAGAGAGAGGTGTTTGTCCAAAATTAGCAAGAAGTGTACGAGAAGAAGGCTTCAAGCAGAAATCCTTGCAGAAAATAAAATAAGTGGAGTTGCCACTTGAACAGGAATCTAACTCCGAAATCCAACATGAAAAAACCAAAAGTTAGTCCATTTCCCAGGGAAAAGAAGACTTGTCCCCGACAACAACACCAAAAGATGTTGACCCTGCCACCTACACCTACCTATAGTTAGTGAGAAAATTCTTTAACCCCACAAGGTGTCGTTGGTTGCAAGGAACTAAGAGAAGGGGTTGTCACCTATTCCCAACTCTCTCCGTTCAAGTTATCTCCTAGGTTAGCTAAGGGGGTTGATCCCTAAATGGAAAACTAAGTTAAAGATGTGAGGTGGAGAATGTTAAAGTGAAGTGGATTACTTTTTTAAGATTGCAAGCAAATATGACGTGAGCAATATGAAATGAAATAACCATTAACAACCATCAACACATGCGATAAGCATAAGCACATGAAAGACCAATACCTTTTAAAATATTGCTCAAAAATTAAAAATATTTGCTCAATATAAATTAAATGTCTTCACATAAAAGCACAAGTAATCCTAAAAGTGAAACAAGAAAACGTTAGCACAATAAAAGAATCAATACAAGATATAAGGATGCTTTTAAATATATATGATCAATTGTTAAATCAAAGCATACAAGGATATCTTGCAAAAGGAAGACAATTAGTATTCTACTTGCAAAACATAGATGAAATAATGTTCGCCCAAACAAAGTATTCAATTCAACAATGACAAGTAAAATGACCAAATGCAAGTAAAACCATGAGATGTGTTAATATGAAATGCAATTACACTAGATTTGGATGCAATTATCTTGGTTGCTTTTAATCTAAAATGTCTAATCTAGGTGACACGTCCTCCTCTTGAGCTCTTACCAAGAGGTAAAAATTGGGGTGACTGTAAAAAAGTGGGGACAAAGACACAGCAGTGTCATTAACAATACCCATCCCTTGAGTCTTGCTAGCCAGCGTGTGCCTTCGTTCCTACAAGGGGACAAACCACCTTCATAATTGCAGGGTCACAATGCTTTTACCTTACTTCGTACCGAATGAAAGAACTTTCCAAGAAAGTCTTTTTTCCCTATGATTTCTATCAACCAAACTTATGTTTGGAGGCCAATTTCAAATGTACAACTAAGTTAAGATGCCTACTAGGACATGCAAGTAAATTTGTAAGTGCTATGTAAAAGATAGAGATGCTTTAAAAACAAGATTGCATAAGCTTTCTAACACGTAAAATTGTGAAATGAAAGTATTTGCTTTGACTTATGATAAACTAGTGATCCACAAAAGCAAATTTGAAGCTTATGAGCAATTAATTTGCATGTAAAATAAATGGCAATGCTTGTGAAAAATAAACTCAAGATTGTACTCAAAATAGCTTTGGAAAAGAAAGAAACTTCAACTTGAGAGATTAGGTTGACATAAAATAAATTGTTGCTTTGGAAATACAAATTGCCCAAATACACAATGCATCAAAATTTAAGATGTGAAATTGTTACAAAATAGTGAAGCATAAGCAAACATTAGACAATACCCAAGCTAAAATGTATCAAGTTAAAGAGATGCTTGCATCAAAATGAATTGCTCCTAAATAAAGTGTAACTTGTGACTTGTAGCAATAAATGTAAATGGCAAGAAAATTGTAGTGAACTTTAGCAAATTAAGTGAAATGATTAGTTGTGTTAATTAGCAAATTGAAGCATGCATGTAAGTGAGAAGAGAAGCTAGAATCAACAAATCAAACCAACCACAAGTTCTCTCCCAAAGTGGAGAGATAGGAATACCAATGGGTACAACCCACGCTCCCAAAAATCAGAAATTTTATTAATTAAATTACAAGAGGCAAGGGCTCATGAAAGTCTCATCCAAATTGAAGGAAAAATCTTTTACAATGAAGCCTTAAACCATAGAATTTTCCTTGATGAGTTATTCTTGCAAATGAGGCAAGAGGAAGGCCTTTAAATCTGAGATTTGAAACGGCCACTTTAGATACAAAAAATTAACTTCAAGAAAAAGAGGAATTTGCACCAAAGCAAGAGAGGCTAGGCCTCCTTAAACCCACGGCCAAGAGAGAGAAATGCAGCCCCAAAATGAAATTCGGTCTTGCCAAAGAGAAACTTGAATGCAAACGGCCAAAAGAGACAATTAGTCTTGAATTTGGAGCCCAAGTTCCTGCACACAATTTAATAGTTTCAAATGAAAAATCCCACAAGTTTTCACAAGAAACTAGAGAGGGTTGCAAACAAACTGAGCGTTAGATATGAAATTACTCAATAAAATTACAAATGTATGTGTACAATGTAATCTACAAAGGCTACGCTAAAGAGTATGAGTAAACTCTCATCTTTTCCTAGCCAAGATTTAGCTCTAAAATAGCAAGATATTAGCAAATGAAGCACAATATTTGATAAATAAATATTGAATTATAAAGCAAGAGATATGAGACCAAAGCTCAAAAGAAATCTCCGCAAAAAAAATTCGAATGATAAGACTTTGGCAATTGAAAAATGTGGGTTCTCCTTGAATACTTTCAAGAGTGAGTTGGTTCACCCGCGAACTTCCCCTAACGCTTGAAGCTTGATCAAAAAAAGATTTTTCTACACAACTTCACATGAACAGATTAGATCCACATGGGCTTAATCAAATGAAATCAAGAGAAAAATCTAGAGATATATTTGACATCTACTAAAACATTTCTCTATCTAAAGCAAGTAAATAATCTTTATGCCAAAGTGAAATAACTGCACATCAACATAACTTGAAAAGTATAATGGAAATAATAACATAATGAAACAAGTAGAAATATAAGAGCAAGGACTTCCAAAAATTACCATACACAGAGAAGAACACCTCAAATTTAAACCCAAAGTCTTTTGTATTAATTTTCAAAGAGTGTACAATCAAGCAGAGTATCATTAGGCACAATAGCTCGTATTTCAGATTACATAGTGAGAGAACAAAGTTCTTATTATATAGAAGCTTGGGAGTCAATCCCAAGGTAAATGGTGGCAATCCCAAAGCAAATGGGTGACAATCCCAAAGCACCTTCATGCAAATTCGAATTTCCTAAGTGGCATCAAGAATCCCTCAAGCAAAATCAAATTCCGCGACAAAATGACAAGTGTATATGGATGGGAACCAATGTGGGGATATTTTTCCACAAAAATCTCCACCAAATATTCTCCCAAATGTGCATTAATTCCACAATTTCAAATTTCCCAGTCAAAATTCGCTACATTTATGTCAAGAAATTTGATTTCCTTGAGCACATGCCCTTTCCTTGATTTTAGAAGTCCACATCACCTTGGGACTTCACTTTAACTCCTCTATGATTTTCCACCTCATTTCCACATCTTTTAGCAAGTGCCGATATTTATTTTCTCCATTTATTTAATTGTTGGTTTAATTTATTGCCACTTTTTCCACTAAACTTAGGAAAAATGGGTTTTGAGGGTCTAGAACACATTTTTAAGCCCTCATAGTGTGTCTTAATAGAAAGTTGACGGTGAGAGGTTCAATTTTTATTATTCATACCCCATACAACTTCTCTAGACAACACTTATTACATTTCATATACAAATTTTATTGCAATTTCCACCTTGCTAGAAATTTTAAAAATTAAAACATGACCCCCTAGACCTAACCAAATTCCACGGCATTTTTTGTGTGATCTAGTATGGTAATATACAACCCTAGACACTAGGACTCACCCAAGGTCTCACCCATCAATCTGTACTCCGACTTTGGGGTATATTTGGAGGAAACAACCCAATTCATTATTAAGTCCTCATAAGGAGATGATAATTAACTCGATAAAAAAAACCTCCCAGAGTAATACTCGCTTGAAGATAAGATCCCAGGCTACCTAGGTTTGTTACATGACTCGACTCCTCATGCTAGTATCACTTTACATTGTCCCTGCAAGGATTGTGGACTTTGAGTACAACAAAAAGTGATACGAACATGAAGTAGAGTTGAAAAACTCTGTAGTATCATGATCATTGATGGTATAAACAACACTTAGTACATCCTTGGGCATGGAGTCTTTAGATAATCCTCAGGTGCCACTCCAATGGTCAACAAGGACTCAACGCATTTGCACTCAAAACCAAGTAAAGGAAAGACCACTTTTGAGGAGTCAAGTCAACGATGTCCAAAATCTCTTGCCAATGGTTGAGTTGCAATAGTTGAGCCTGTAGCCCTACAAAAGTGGGGTATTCCTTTGGAGATCTTTCCTTTCCAATGTATTCTACTTTAGTCGGCATTAGCAATGCCTGAGAACCACTGGATAGCTTTGATGTGCTACTTTATCTCTGCCACCTAAGCCAGTCATTGTGTACCCTCGCCCATCTGACTTGATCATATGTTTGAAGGTGGGCCATCCAATCCTAAAGGTATGGTTTTTCATTATGTAATTGGGTGTTTATGCTTGTTTTTCTTGGGTGCACTTGGGTATGGATTACTAGGTGACTTTGAGGAAGGGATTTGATTGTAGTCTTGTTCATTTGCCTCAGCTATGGGATTTAATCCCAAATCCTAGTCTTGTGCGACCTCCTTTGTTAGCAATTAGCTTTAGGAAGGGCACTACATGGGGAACCCTAATTTTGGTTGCATGGCCTCGCTTCCTGATACCATAAATCTCACTCCCATCCACTCATTACAAGCCCCTTCTACATTTTCCTATCTAGGTCGACATTTGTCTACTGGGTCCACAAGGTGTCAACATCCCCTTATCCACACCTTGGGTTGGGCATGTTTAAAGGATGTCCCAAGAGGTTGATGCAATAAGAAAAAAAGGATTAAAACCAAAAATGGTCACAAGCAAGAACCAATAAGAAAAGAAAATCATCAAATGCAAAAGATGGTTGAGGCACACAAAATCCATGTGGGCAAAAGCCAGGCATGAGCTCTACCTCTTTATCTATGGCCATCACCCCATTCCTAGGGCTAATTGTACCCTATTGCTGGAAAGGAATCCTTGCATGTCCCAACCCTTGGTGGGCGATGAACTACCCCACTTTAAGGAGTAATAAATATTTCCACATCATACAAAGCATGCTCTTATCCTGAGAGCTTCGAGCAGTAATAAAAGAGAAAAATCAATAAAAAGCAAAAGGCATAAGAGGGGTGGAAAAACAAAGGTTAGAGTAACTCATGCATCCATGTATGCTCCCTCCTTACATTCATATACCCAAGGTGTGGGCTCCCCTTCTCATAGCTACCTTTGTACCATGGCATGTAGCTTGGATTTTTTCCTTTGTCCCCACTCTGTTCCATCATTATTTCACACGGCACCTGCCATTTGAAAGATGTATCTTGGACATGCTATTCCCTTAGAGCTTGAAACCACCTAATAGGGTCCTTCATTAACCACTCCTACCCAAGGAGGTAACGCTGTTACATGTTCAAAGCCCCAAATTTGCAAGGCTCCAACAAGATACAAGTATACAAGATGTAGGCTCCAAGCCAGGGCAAAATCTCTCCTCTTGAGAGGAAAACCCTTCAATCTCTTCTTATAGATTCTTTATTGACGAATACCAAGACCTTTGACCAACACTAAAGCCCTTCCAAGACCAAGATCAACTTCTCAATAATGTGCTTGCTTTACTACTTTCCAAACCTAGCAAAATCTCTTCCAGCACCACTTCTTCGACCTCCAGCCACAGATTTTTGGCCCTAACTACAGATCTGCAACTTCGGCCCCCCAGCAGCAGCTGCTACTTCACACATGTGCACTAACACTGCTTCTTTGCCTCCAGCGGCCTCGCTTGATCTAATTTGTCTTCTGGATCTAGAAGGGGACTTTGTTGGCCTCTCTTAGCCCTTTTTCATCAGATCGAACCGTCACAACGAAACCATAGGCAAGAAGCTGAAACCATAGTGAAAAGCTACAGAAATTCAACCCTCTTCTGCACATGTGTGGAGAGAAAGAGAGATAGAGGAACCCAAAAACACTTCTCCTTCTTTTGCCTTCTTCATTGCCCTTTTCTGCTTCTTCCTTCACATGAAAGAGAGAGGAATGAATGTGTCCAAATGAGGTCGAACTATGTCCTAAATATAGGTCTTCCAATGGTACAAATTCCAGCTTCTAGGCCGACTTGATAGGCTAGCAGGCTGACTTGGTCTTGGAAGGCTCAGTAAAATACAAAAATGGTTCTTTTTACAATTTACAAGATGCTCTATGGGGTCTTCATATCATCACAATGTCCCTATTTGACTTTTTGACCTAGGACAACCCTAGAAGCACTTTCAATTAATGCTTGACCTATAAAACAAATTTCTTGGGCAAGAAACCCAAGCTCAATAATAATAATAATCAATTTTTTTCTTTCTTTTACAAAATACAAGAATCAAAAGTACATTTCATATTTATGAAGACTGAACTTAGTTACACTTTCTTCAACATTCCCTCTTAACTAGGGAGGTATTCATAAATGGTACATGGTTATTCTCAATACTGAAGAGATCTCATAAGAAGAGTCAAACTAGTAATCCATCTGTATAGCATCATTATAATCAACATTGTCACATAGCAAGGCCTTGACTGACAACTCTATCTCTCAATAGATCAGAGCACAATGTTGGTGAGACCAGTGATTAGACACCTTCATCATTGTCTCTCAAGGTACATATCCACTCGGGTGTTCACCGAGTATGACCTTCTAAGACTATTCTTATCTTGCGTCCCTAACCCTCAAAGAATATCGGTCCTCTTGCCTACTCTTATCTTGGATGCCCTACCACATCCTCAAAGAGTATTAGATGCCAGATGATTACTCAATCCTCCATTCTTTCTTCCAAAATGAAAAGAAGAATGATGTGTCTACCTCTCCCTCTAAACTAGGGAAGATATGTCAACTAATCCAAGCTTGTTTCTAAAATACACAAGCTTCTTTTTGGGAAGGGATTTTGTCAAAATATCAGCAGTTTGATCATCAGTGGGGATATACTCCATCTTTAGTACACCATCTTGTACCAACTTTCCAATGTAGTGGTACTTGTTGTTTATGTGCTTCGTTTTTCCATGAAATACCGAGTCCTCATATAGTCTCCTATAGCTGGTGTTATCACAATGTATTTTTGGTAGGGTCTAACGGTCCTACAAACAAATCAGATAACATCTTTCTTAACCAAACCGCTTCCCGGCTCACTTCACAGGCTACAACGTACTCGGCCTCAGCACTACTCAAAACCATTGTCTCTTGCTTTCTACTCATCCAAAAGACCATGCATGATCCCAAACTAAAGCATCCTCCAGTAGTGCTTCCATCCTTCTCGATGCCTCCCCAATCCGAATCAATAAATCCTTCTAAATGAACATCTTTTCCTTTTTCATACTTCAAGCAGTAGCGGACAGTTCCCTGCAGATATCACAGTATATGTTTGGCAGCTATCCAATGATCATGTCTAGGCTCCATTTGAAATTGACTAAGAACATTTACTGCAAAACTTATGCTTGGCCGAGTATTCACCAAATACATCAAGGAGCCAATCAGTTGTATGTACTTAGTAGGATCCACTGGACTGGATTCAAAATTCCTTTAACATTTTCAAGTTTGTGATCATCGGAGTTGTCATGGGTTTGCGTTCCATCATATCAAGCCTTTTCAATAACTCGATCACATACTTTCCTTGTCCTAGGTATATTTCATTCGATTCCTGCCAGACTTCCAATCCCAAACAATAATGCATAAGTCATAGATCCTTCATATTGAATTCAACTACCAACAATTTCTTACATTCTTGAATTCTTTCTTCATCGCCATTTATTAGAAGATCATCTACATATAGAAGAATGATGACATGTTCATCATTCTCTACTTTCATGTAGAGATTGGGATCTGTCGAGCTTTTCCTAAAACCCAACCTTTGCAGGTATGCATCCATTCTAGCATACCATGCCCTAGGAGCTTGCTTGAGGCCATAGAGTGCTTTCTTCAATCTGCATACATGAGTTTCTCGATCCTTTACTTCGAATCCCAATGGTTGTTCTATGTAGACTTCTTCATCTATGGTACCATTCAAGATTTTGACATCCATTTGATGTACCTCCCATCGCATTGATGTTGCCAGAGATATCAGAGATTGCATCGTGGTATACCTTGTTCTAGGAGCAAAGGTCTCTTCATAGTCAACGCCTTCTTCCTGAGAGAAGCCTCGAGCCACAAATCTAGCCTTGAATTTATCAATGCTTCCATCTGCAGCATGCTTGATCTTATACAACCACTTAGAGGTTACCACTGATTTGTTTTTCAGTCTTGGGGCAATTTCCCAAACTCCATTCTTCATAACAGATTGGTATTCCTCATTCATTGCATTCTTCCATTCTTGGTGTTCGGCTGCTTCTTCGAAAGTGGAAGGTTCATCTTCAATGAGCTTTGACATGTATGTTACATATCCTAAGTATCTTTTCGGTTTCTTGCTCTCCCTGAATCTTCCTCTTGTGTGGCCTTCTACTTCTTGAAGTGTAGAAGTTAACCAGTTAGGTCTCTTTCTTCTTTCAAGGAGAGAAATTGGTTCATTGGGACCTTCTTCTTCCTTATTAACTTCTTCCTCAAACATAGGAAGACCCCCCTCATCAAAATCAAATAGGAGATCAATGGATTTCTTAAAGGCAATGCTCTCATCAAAAATTACATCTTTGCTTACTTCTATTTGATGTCCTACCTTTATGTAGATCATGTAAGCCTTGGAAGAGTTGATATATCCAACGAATATTCCTTTCTTGCTTGCGGGATCTAGCTTCTTTATTTTGTCCTTGGGAATGTGAATATATACAGGAAACCCAAATATCCGGAGATGATCAATATTTGGTTTCTTCCCAGTGAAGACTTCTTCTAGAGTTATATTGCCAAGCGACCTGTGAGGACTTCTATTTTAGGTGTATACTGCATTTTTCGTTGCTTCTCCCCATAGAAATTTTGGTAGATCTTAATCATGGTGCATAGCCTTGACACTTTCTTCTATAGCTCTATTCTTTCGTTCAGCTACTCCATTCTACTCAAGATTGTATGGAACTATAAGCCCCCTCTTAATCCCAACCTCCTTATAGAAAGCAATGAGTTCTTTGGAAGTATACTCACCTCCATTATCTGAACTTAGAATCTTTATCTTTCTTCCTGCCTTGAATTCTTGAAATTTTATGAATACTTCGTCCTTGGACTTAAGTAGATAAACCCAAGTTTTCCTTGAATGATCATCAATGAAAGTAACATAATATAGATGACCTCCAAGTGATTTAGACATGGAACCACATACATCAGACTGGATGAGATCTAGAACCTCTTGAGCTCTAGATGTACTAAGTGCAAATGGTTTCTTTGCATTCTTTCCCAGAGCACAACCTTTGCAGACTCCTTCATGGTCTTCTTTGAGATTTGGTATCCGATTTACAATGGAGTTCAGAGATGGCAAGATCCTATAATGAAGATGGCCCAATCTTCTATGCTGAAGTTCACACAGACTTATCTCAATGTAGACAAGTGCTTGACTTAGGGGAGATGAGAATTTGTAGAGTCTTCCTTCTCAAGCTCCAATGGTTCTAGCTTGTTCAATGCTTGAATCTTTAGCCCAAACTACTACTTTACCATCTTTAAAAGAAACTTTATCTCCTTTTTCTTCTAATGATGAAACAGAAATAAGATTTTTGCAGAAACCTAGAACATATAGAATGTTGTTGACATGAACGTTACCTCCTCCTTCCAGCTCAATTGATGTAGATCAAATGCCTCTTACCGGATAGCTCTTGTTGTCACCAAGCTCCAGAAAGTATGAGGACTTCCCTTTGGATAGGGTCTTGAGTTGCTTGTGATATCCAGTCATGTGTCTTGAAGATCCCGTGAAAATTTCTAAATAAAAGTCCTACTGCAGTGATTAATATTATTTCTTCTACTTATTACTCAGAAATAAGTTATTCATAGTGTTCTTACAGCAAATATCGAAATATATTCTACTACAACCTTCATAATTAAAATATTGCAGAAAGTAAATGTAAGGAAAAATATTGGCACAAATACAATCACAATGACAGTTATTTTTGGACGAACATCCTCGAAAAAACCCAATGTGGGAAAACTTGTGTAGCAGATGAGGGTTTTATTATTCTTCAGCAAATTCTCATGTACAAATTACAATCAGCAAAACAAGAGTGAGGAATTTTACAGACGCTTCCTGACAAATTTTTGATCTAGGTGAAGTACTCATCTTCCCCAGAATCCTTCAGTGCCCCTCTGTGTCAAACTTCTCACACTGGCCCAGCGTCTAGCTACGCATGCAGGGTCTGCGTCAACTGCCTCTGGGTTGTCTCTTTCTACGTCACCCTATCCCTCCTCTGTGTTTTTCTTCCTTGCACTCTCTGAAGACACTAATGCCCTCTCTTCCTTTCTCACCTGTAGCTCTCCCTTTGATTCGATTTTCTCTTGTCGAATTTCGACCAGTGAGAAATCGATCTTACTTGGGTAACTGAGTATCTGCCTTTGGTGTATTCTCCAAGTGCTCATCAAGCTCCTCTTATAATCCTCTCGTTGATCAATCAACGACCCAGATTAGATTCTAATCAATGGCTAGGATCATTTGACTTGATCTCTGCCTTCTTCTAGAAGTTTCACCCGTAGTTTAGATTAATACCCATTAATTATTTTAATTTCCTAATTATAAACTTAGGGTCCCATTAAAAATAATTAATTATTTTAATAAAACTGTCTCTAGGTAGAATTTCCAAAAAAGGTTGTTGGCTATTGGAGAATGCATCTGTTTAAGCCTTCCTGCAAATTTTGAGGCCTAGAGCACATCCAATGCAACCCCAAATCAAAAGATCCACTATCAATCACCCATATATTTTCATCTTCAAATGTTCCTGTGAGGGCTGAGAACAATCCTTCATTCTTTGAAGATTTGAGATCTTTGGAAGACATGCTAATGATGAACACTTCTTTTCAAGCCTTTTCATAATGGAGTTGACCTTCTTCATGCCTTGTGCGAACCATAGCTCTAAAACCATGTTGAAGAATCTAAGGCAAGATTATATTAATGATTCTTCTAACCATGATAATTGCTTGTGATGTATTTTTACTTATTAGGATTATCTTCTTATTGTTATTATTATAGTGTGTTCTTCTATCATCAAATAGCTACCAAAAACAAGAAGATCAACAAGATACAAGTACACAAGATGTAGGCTCCAAGCCAGGGAAAAACCTTTGTTCTTGAGAGGAAAACCCTTCAATCTCTTAATATAGATTATGTATTGACAAATACCAAGACCTTTGAGAAATACTAAAGCCCATCCAAGACCCAGATTAACTTCTCAGTAATGTGCTTGCTTCACTGCTTTCCAAACCTAGCAGAATCTCTTCCAACAACACTTCTTCAACCTCCAGCCACAGATTTTCGACCCTAACTGCAGATCTGCAACTTCAACCTCTCAGCAAAAGCTGCACTTTGAATGTGTGGACTAGAACTGCTTCTTCTTTGCCTCCAACTACCTTTCTTGACCTAATTTGTCTTCTGGACCTAGAAGGGGGGTTTGTTGGCCCTTCTTTCAACCCTTTTTCATCAGATCAAACCCTCACAACGAAACCCTAGCTAAGCAACAAAAACCCTAGTGAAAAGCTATAAAATTTCAACCATCTTCTTCGCACGTGTGGAAAGAAAGAGAGAGAGAAAGGGGAACCAAAAAACACTTCTTCTACTTCCTCTGCTTTCTTCGTTGCCCTTTTCTACTTCTTCCTTCGCATGAGAGAGAGAGAGAGAGGAATGAATGTGTCCAAATGAGGTCGAACTGCCTCCTATATATAGGTCTTCCAATGGTATGAATTCCAGCTTCTAGGCTGACTTGATAGGTTGGCAAGCCGACTTGGTCTTAGAAGGCTCAGCAAATACAAAAATAATTATTTTTACAATTTACACGATGCCCCATGAGGTCTTCATATCATGACAATGTCCCTATTTGACTTCTTGACCTAGGACAACCCTAAAAGCACCTTCAGTTAGTGCTTGACCTATAAAAAAATTTCTTGGGCAAAAAACCCAAGCTAAATAATAATAATAATCATTTTTTTCTTTCTTTTACAAAATACAAGAATCAAAAGTGCATTTCAAATTTACAGAGACCGAACCTAGTTACACTTTCTTCAACATACGAGATCCAAGCCCTCCAGAGGATCATGATGCCATTTGTAGCATGAGCATTAAGAGCCATGGGCCTCCATTCATGCAAAGCTTTGATTGTCACACCATGGGCTTCTTCACTATGACTGTTTGCTTGTTTGTTGCCCCAGTTATTCAAGATGATGATGCACTTGAACCAGCATACCCCAGTCAGCTACACATTGCACCTGACTCTTTACAGTTGATCGAAGACCCAGAGGAGGTTATAGCTTTCTTAGGGAGATATGGGAGGGCATGTGTCATCTTTGAGCCCTCATTGATGGAGCATCGACATGATTTTGAGCCACTCGGAGACCCATGAGACCCATTTTAGAGCCCCAAGCTGAAAATAGGGATCCCAGAGATGTTTTGCAGCATAATGAGGATATCACTTTCTTCATCATGATTTTTGAGGCCCTCTACCAAAATTCTAGCACAAGAATCCTCAACATTACCTCTCTAGGCCGCTTTGCATGGATGACGTTAGCCTTGTGTGGGCTTAAGATAGAGATAAATTAAATTTTAAAAACTATCATGGTTGACTTGTAACCATCAGTGGGTTACTTGGCATTTTAGATATGTAGAGGGGCTTTTTCCTTTGTAATTCGACCTCATAGGTCTTATATAAATAAACGAGACCTACTCTCATCTCAAACCATCACACGTGGGATTTTCGCATACCTAATTAGAAAATTCAAACCTGCAATTTGAGGAGATTTTTGGATGTTTTCGGAATACACTTTGATGTTTGGATCTTCATTACTATCGTTTTGGACCTTCTAACGTATTGTTGGTGGATGGATATACTCTACATTGTCTTGTAAGTGTTTCTTTATGGTGAAATTATCTTGCTATTAATGTCTAGTGCATGGAATTTGTTCTCATGATAAGAATAAGCACTTTGCATTATTGAATATCTTTCAAAATTGTAATCTTGGGAAGTTTTGCATGTGTTACTCATTAATAATGTGGAAAGAATGTTCCTAGTGGATAATGATAGCATTTAATCCATGCAACTCCATTAGCTAATGCTAAAGAAGGTACTTGTTAAAAGGGGTAACTAGGGCTTCCTCTTTTAACCTCTTTGAAGGTTAATTTACCCAATTACAAGCACCCATGACTCCATGGTCCCAATGGTCTAGGCACTAGTCAAGTCCCTGGTGGTCAACCAAACCATAAATCTCTTCTTATGTTGTCCCTTTAAGGATAGGGAGGCCATTGAGGGCTTGGTGTGAAATCTCTTTGAGGTATTTTCGAATTTGGTTTGGATAGAACTATTTCCTTATGTCTCCTCTAAAGGAACTCAAATTTTGGTGGAATTCCCACGGTTGATTCTCCATAAATTTTGATGTGCTAGTGGTCGCATCAAGAGGGAACCCTAGAAGTTAATCCTTCAACTTAGGGATTTTTCGAAGGTATATTCTTTAGTACTTGGTCAAGTAAATCATACATTTCCTTTTCTCTTACCTACCTTAACGTTGGATGCACATATATCTCATGTTAGATTTCAACCCTAGGTCTTATGTAGTCGTTTTCAAAAGGGGTTTTTCATGGAAAGTCTTATTAGCCTCTCCCAAGGCCTGTGCCTTTGTTGGACCTTTCCATTGAATTAGTTTCTTTTCCTCACTTTTAAACTATCAAGAAGATAATATCACAAGTGTGCATTACTAGGACTTCTCTCGTCGATGAAAATCCGAGAAGAGTAGGGGGGCTTAGGTTGTAGTGACAATGGGCTTGTGTCCCAAGTGTTGTTGTGACAGCTTCAGCGTCTTCACAAGGCCTAGTAGTTTGTGTAGTAACATGGTCGTTTATGCAGAAGAAAATAAGGGCCAAAATAATGACAAGGTCAGTGTTATCTCCAAAGGGGCAAGTTATTCACTGGCCTGCCAAACTCTTATAGTAGCATATCATAGGAATGTGGTTGAATTGCAACCTCGTCGATTGATCAACAATTGTATATTTATCAACGTGGGGACTAAGTTGAAATCCAATCTTCATTCTTTCTTTAACAGTCATAGGTGGCTAAATAATAGAGGAAAGCCCTGGCGTGAAAACCCTAGAAAAACCTTAGCACAAATTGATCAGGTTTCATTGCTAACATACGAGTCAATTAATAGCTATAATCGAAATATTCACGTTCCTAATAATATCATGTACCAGAGTAGTAAGGGATATCAAATAAGGTGGAAAAGTGAGATCAAATAAGGTGAGATCATAAGGATAACTGCCCCTATTCCCCCCCACAATGATGACATTTTAAGAAAACTTTTACAACTAATGGTGGAAATATTTCAAGGGTTGCATGATATCAAGGACCCTACCTTTGGTAAGAAGCTCAAGGTCTTAGATACTATGGCAAGAACCAAATAGTGCACCATTATGCTCGATCTAGAATGCAGTGGCTTGATTTTTCAAATATTCCAATGTTTCTTCACCAATGTCAAAGAATATCTTCCTGACATTGTTAAGACAAGCGTGCAAATATTTTGTCTTTAATTTTAGGTGAAGATGATGCCATTTGCAAGTAGTTGCAATCAATGGTGTTGGTTGTTCAGAGGAAGCAGCAGGTTGTTTCACCTACTATTCATCAATTTTCAAAGAGTTTGGTTAAGCAAAACACAAAGAAGTTCAAAAAGAAGCTAACTAAAGGAGAACTAAATTCAATAGGGGTGCAAGTCATAGGATGTTACAACAAGGGTAAGAAGCAAGTAAGAAGGAAGAAAAATTGTTCATTAGGGAAATTTGGTCACTTTGATCAAGTTAGTAAGAGAGGATCTATTGCAACCAAACAAAGTTGAAGAGAACGAAGCAATTGTGACTACAGAGCATGAAAACAATGCCTCACCTCAAGAAGAGAACATGTCAGCTAATGAGGAACTAATAAAAGAAGAAAGAGAAGGTAAAGCACTTCCTTGTCATCTACAGATGACATAGCACAAGAGGGTGACATTAGCTTTGACACTAAAGATCTCCAGAGAACTCACCAAAGGCTCAAATGCTAGTATTGGGCGAGATGATAGTCACCATGATCACATTCAGGGAAAGATTAATAATCTTACAAAAGGCCTCTTAGTAATGAAAGAAAGGTGTGGTATTAAAGAAAGATTGTGAGCTTGAAGAATGGAGGATCAAAAGTGCTAGGGAAGTTGTCAAGCTTCCCAGTATTGAGGAGCAGTTAGAATTCCTGATAGTGCGACAACAGAAACATACTATTGAGTTGCTTTTAGCAAGGGCAAGCGATGAGATGTGTTGACACCTAATCCTTGTGATTGGGTAAATTTATGTAAATAGATAAATCAGAAATAAGAACAGTCATCGGGAGATGAACTGAATAGTCTCTCCCTTATGTATATAATGAAGACCTACCTGATGGAATATAACACACGAATCATTTTTTGCCTTATGGAGTTATTGCCTGGCTTGACATGGTATTAGAGCCAGCTCCTTTTTTTAGCTCTTACGTCCCTTATAACTCCCTAGTCTGCTCTCCATATAGAAGCGTTGCTCCTCTATACAATTAGTTGTCCATATAATTCAGGGCCTGACAAGTCCAAAGAGCTAGAGAGCGTAGGCAATGTCCACAAACGTTTTTTGCCATACTTATTCACTGAAAGCCAACGCCTCCACCATTATTGTGAGTCCATGCAATCCGTTTGAGGAACGCTGGTGCGATGAGCGTGGAGCGGGAGCAGCCGAGGCCTTGAAATGCGAAGTTAGAAGTCTTGAATTCCCTCAGCCAAGGTTCTAACTATATAGGAAAACGTTATTTCTTGGATCTGCTCTTTTGCTGCTTCCCTTGTTGTGCCTTGGACGAAGAGCGCTCGCTCTTTTGCCCTGTGTGGTACCAAAAAGTCACTGGTGGCCCAAGGACTAGAAACGATATTGAACTTGTATCTCAATATGTTGCCTTGATTAATTAGAAATGTCACATGAAGAGGAAGGATATTCGAAAGTTTTTGGATGGTATATATATATATATATGCGAGTGAGAGAGCCACTATTGGAGATTGAAGGTTGTGCTCTCCCATCTGACAACAAATTTTCTCTGGCGTCGTCTGTGGAGTACTGCATTTGCTATGCATTTGTTTAGGGTAGCAAAGTGAGCTTTATTTTAGGGTTTTGCTAATCTAAAGTTTAAACCCATAAAATTCATGTGTTTTTTGTGTTTGAGATGATATCATTATCGCTGGCATCTACTTTGAAGTTTTTTTGGTATATACTTGAAGATCTTTTGACATGTAAGATGTGTACTCTTAACTCTGTTTAACACGTGAAATTGTATTGAGCCCCTTATTTTTGGTACGCTGACTGCATGGTATTGGCGTCCATATTGGTATATAAGGAAGAGATTTGAAATCTTTTGAGAACGCCCTTTTGAGTACAATTTTATTGTATATTGGCAGAAGTATTTTTCTATCAACAGAAATAATTTCTTTTGACAGAATGCATTCAATCATATCCATGGTGGGAATAGTTCTCACTGGCAAGGGGAACTATCCTGAATGGTCTCGGATGATAAAACACACCCTCATTTTCAATGAGTTGTGGAAAGGAGCGTGTGTCGAAGACAGAGACAATGAACCAGTATAGCCTATCTCAGACAAAGAGCTCGTCATTTGGGTAAACAAGAACAGCAAAGCTTATGCATTAATCGCAGCATTTGTAAATGAAGAGGTGAGTCGCCATATTTCGTCATATTCAACTGCTTTTGAAGCCTTACAAAAGCTGAAGGAACTCTATGACTCACATTCTGCACTTGAAGTTGTTCAACTCATGATTAAACTCTTCACTCTTGAACTGCAAAATAATGATCCTCTTGTTCTTCCATCTAAAGTAAAGTCTATAATGCATGATACCAAATCCACTAAGGTTGAATTGGATATTCCTCTTATCGCTTTTCTCAAGGCACTTTATCCTACTTACTCCAATTATCTTGAGTCATTGCAAGCAAATGGAAATCTCAAAGATATAACCTTTGACTCTTTTGTGAAAAAGTTTGCTGAATGAGAGAAAGCTTTTGGAAAGAAGACAGCCCCTGAATCTTCCAAAGAGGTTGTGTGCCTTGCTCATAAAGAAAAGCATCCTGCTCAAAATTCTACAAGAGAAAGAAGTGGTCGAAGAGGAAGAGGAAGATATCTCAGAGGCAGGGGGGGCAGACATTCTCAAGGAGAAAAGGCATATTTGCACTACATACGCTACAAAAGAAATGGATCACATGATGCCTCTACATGCAAGCTACCATGGGACAAAATTGAGCAGAAACGAAACCAACATAAAGGTAAAACTGATGATACAGACAAAGGTAATGCACTTGAATCCGCTCACTATGTTGTGGCACAATGTAACATTGGAGTAAATGAAGATTTATTTAATGCTTCACTTGCTTCTTGGAAAAATGATTGCTTGATTTAGGAGCAACCTGCCATATGACTCATAGAAAATATTTTTTTGAAGATTTCACTGACAATGTTGATGGAGCAATATACTTTGCAGACCAATCAAAAATCAAGTCATCGGGGTTTGCACAATTAGGCTTAAACTGCCTAGTCTTCCAGACTTTCTTCTGCATCATGTTCTATATCTCCCACAACCTGTGTTGCACGGGTACCCGCACCCGGGGGTGGGGTTCTCAAACCCGTCCCGGGTTCCCGCACCCAAGTACCGGATTCGGGTACGGGTTCTTCCCAGACGAACCCAGAAGAACCGGGTTCTTCCATGAAGAACTGGGTTCTTCAAAAAAAAAAAATTGGATTCTTTTCCTTTAACGGGTTCTTGGGTTCTTGGGTTCTTCGGTTGCTTGGGTTCTTGGGTTCTTCAGGTTCTTCACATTGTGTTCTTTGGGTTCTTTGGGTTCTTCATAAAAAAACTATATTAAAAATTTAATTTTCAAATTATTTTTTTTATTGAAATTTAAAAAATGATATGCCATAAAACGAATGATATGCATAAGAATATAGCATATATGC
>APFE030718195.1:0-23682 GCA_000404065.3 Pinus taeda | reverse complement strand
TCGGTGCATGTTCAACCACAACTGCACCACTAATGGTGCGCCAATGAGTATGACACACCATTGTTGGTTCACAATTTTAACTTTTCATAGCGATGCAGACAACTTGTGCACTGATGCACACAGATAACCTTTTCGCACAGATACAGAACGTTCAGGTTATCAAACACACTTAGCTATGGATATATTTTTAAATATTAAATTTAAGGTGTGTTTGGTAAATTAAAATGCACCAGCCGTGACATGTCGACGTACAATTGGTCGCATCAATCCTGGTGCGTTTTAGTTTACAAAATGCACTACAACAAATAGCAATGTGTTATGTTCACACGCCAATATTTAATGCACACTGTAAATTTACAGGGTGCACCGCTATCAGTGCAAGCCGAAAATGCATCGAGTTATGGCTATATTTTTAAATATTAAATTTGTGGTGAATTTGGTAAATTAAAATGCATCAGGCGTAATGCACTGACGTACAATCTATCACATCAATCCCATTGTGTTTTAGTTCACAAAACACACCACAACAACGGTGGTGTGTTATGTTCATGCACGGATATGCGGTGCACCCTGTAAATTTACAGGGCACACTACTATCAGTGTGAACTAAAAATGTACCGAGGTATGGCTATATTTTTAAATATTAAATTTGCGGTGAGATTGGTAAATATAAATGCACCATGCATGATGCATTGACGTACAATCTGTCACATCAATCCATGTGTGTTTTAGTTTACAAAACGCACTGCAACAACTACGGTGTGTTATGTTCATGCACCGATAAGCGGTGCACCCTGTGGGCGTACGATATGTGGTGCACCCTGTAAATTTACAAGGTGCACTACTATCGGTGCAAGCTGAAAATATCGACCACAACGTACTGTGAAAAAAAATGAAAAGCAGTGGTAAATTTAGCCTAATTTACAATTCTAATATGCTAAAAATTTAAATTACAAAGAAACATAAACATTACCTAGACATTTTAACGTCAGGGAGGCATTATGGACACATAATGGAGTAAACAAAAATTTAGGACGGCTTGAGAAAATTGAAAACTCAAACAATGAGCACATTATGGAAGGATGGTGAGCAAGAATAGCACCAACATCAAGGAGCTCGCATGTGGAAAGAGTGGCACCAATGCTTTAGAGCTTTCCTTCACCATAGATTGTAAAAATTAAAATTATGGTCGGGAGGGTTTTTTTATTTAACCCTCCTCTGGTGCGTTTCTCCAAACGCACCAATGTGAAATGTGTCCAAAAGCACCACATTTTTTTCAAATTAAAAAATATCACGGTGCTTTTCTTAAGATGACCTGGGGCATTCATCTACAAGTACCACTCTGATGCTTTGTTCCTACTATAGCACCACTATTTTTTTAGAATATAAAAACTGCCTAGTGGTGCTTTTTATAAGATGCCCCAGGGCATTTTGTTAAGATTTCCACACTGGGACATCGTTGGAAAATAGCATTGCATTCTCTGAAATTTAAAGCTATAGTGGTGCTTCTTACTGGTATGCACTAGGACATTTTACTATGTGAAGGGAACTGGTGCTCTTGACTGTTCAAGCACTGGTGCGTTATGATTTTTAGAGCACCGTGTTTTTTTATTTTATAAAAAAAAACGATGATGTGCCATGTTATTGCAGCACCGGTGCTTGTATGGATAGTAAAACACTGGTGTGTTTCTGTATTTTAGACGCACTGTTTAAAAAGCATCCACTAAAACATTTGCCTGCCCACCTCCGCTACAAACAGATTTTTAGGCTATTTTTATAGGAGATTCCACGAAAACCTCTGCTAGAAGGTATTTTCCTTGTAGTGTAACAATCCACAATTTAAATATGCAAACTAATTACATCAATTTATGCGATTTATAATCAACGCACAACTATTCAACTAATTAGCATAGAATTTCGAAAAATATGAGCAAAGACAACTTACATGTAGCAATGATATCCCTTGTGATTTTAGATTTGAACGTTATTTGAATCCTGCTAACCGCGGCAAAGATTTGGGGACGACTCTCCACCCAACCGTAGGCTCATGAACGTAACCTCTATATTAAAGTCATCTTTGATCACCTATTGTATGTTTGTCTAGTTATGTATGTAATCTCTGAAGTTACTTACAGAATAGGGGACAACAAAGCATCATGGTGCAACTTGACAAATCATAAAATATTATCATTACGACTTTGTAATTTGTTTATTATATTTTGTCAATATTACTATTATTTCCTAATTGAGATTTGACTTACTCTTATTAATAAAAAAATCACATTTAATATTTAATATTGGCATAATTTGGGAGCATTCCCACACATTGAATTGGGTTTTCCTCGAACAACGAATTAATGAGACAGGTGCACGACATCAAATGACACCACCAGTAGACATATAACCCCATGCTTCATGCCATGAAATGGAATTTGCTAAGATGGAAAAATGTCAAAGTCATCAAACATTTGTCTCGGTCATTTAAAATCCAATACAACATTACACCCTCTTGGAGGATACACTTATGCTCTTTGATTCAACTATGTTTGCATTCAATGTCTTTAGTATTATAAATAACAAAGTTCATGAAGGCAAACTGTTGGGAGGAATGGCGTGAGGTTTATTTGAACTCTCAATTTATTAAATATGACCAGAATGTTGTTATACATAATTTTATTACAATTAATTTTATTTTATTTTTACTTTAATCAAATTATTTTACTTCAACACACCTCACAACTAATCCTATTGATAGACAATTATCATATAATCAAATTTTTAACTATATGATTATAAAGAAAGAAAGACAAGGAACAAATAACATATTATTAAACATAAGCCCCAGAGTTAGCTCAATCGTCAATTCAAGTGCCCGCCAATGGGAGGTCACAGGGTCGAATCCCGAAATCTTTTGGGTCAGGTCAGTAATAGGCCGAGGGGTGTTTGATCGCTTTGGGTGGCATCCACTCAGTGTTGAAAAACCTGATGTAGAGCTACCACTGACCGGGTATCCGTGAACAGAAGTTTAAAAAACATTTATTAAACCTATACCAATAAGTTTACTTTTAAAGATTTTTATTCACCACTTTTCTTCTTATATTAATATGAATAAATAGGTTTTTTAAATGACAGTATAAATGAGTTCTTATTGTTCATTTTCATTATAATGGCAAAAAAAAATAGATTTTAACAATTTTGTTTAATAATGTTTTTTTTAATTAGGAAAATGAATAAGAATTTTTTATGTTTAATATATGAACATAGATTATTTAATTACAGATTTTACTAAGATAAATTCTGAAAACGCTAATATTTTAATTAATATATTTAAATTCCTATAAAATCTACAATATATTTATGTTATATTTATATATATATATATTATATATATATTATATATAATATATATATATATATAATTAATTTTTTTTTATTTTTCACTTATGGATAACATATATATATAGAGAGTTTATTGTAAGTATTAAGTTTTTTATGTTTTAATTCACTACTTCTAAACATAAAATTATGGTCTGTTTGGTGTAGCTCAATTGGAAATGGTCGTGGAAATGAAGTCCCACCGAACTAGAAGTCTTGTGTTAACCCCCCGATCAGGGTGAGAAGTTGGACATGATGATGATGTAGTCCTACCAATCTTACAAAAAAAACACAAAATTATGAAATTTTATCATTTTATAGAGTTTATTATAAGTATCATGTTTTTATATGTTTATTAACTAAATTTAAATAAATTGCACTTAAAAATATACCTTACATTACAGTCGACTTTCCAACCACGTACATTTTCTCTGCAATTCCTACTGCCATGGTCAGAAGTTTAGGCATTGTTGACTACTGGAGTAGCACCTGATGATTTGGTGAAGACTCCATGCCCAAGGATGATCTAGAGGACACTTGTACCATCAGATGTCATCAGTCAACAGGCATCACCTGAGTTAATCAACTAATTCTCCCATTGATGAGATTGAAAAAAAATAGGATTACATTGGCAACAAGGATCATGTTTCTTTAATACTACAATAATGTCATAAATGAGAATATTTGTCAAAGACTCAAAATTGTCATTTTGATAGATTAAGGTAATTTCCAAATACTAACACTACCCAACCAACCCTCATCTAGATCTCTTCCTTAAAAGAAAGACAAATACAACTATTGGCTTATCTATTCTAGAGATTCATTCATTTACACTGTAATACTCTAGTATCTATAGTACATACAATGTAAGCAACCTCGAGTAGATTGTTTCACATATATGTTTGTTGGAGGAAAATAATGGACCACATATTACTTACATTTATCTTGAAATAATAATGTAATCCTATGTAATAATAGATTTATAAATTATATAATGTTTATGTTTTTTAAATTTTCAAAACTATTGAATATATGTTCCTACCAAACATATGCAATTTCAGTGAATTTCTTATTAGAAAATTGAATTTCATGAAAAGACAGAAATATAGTCTAATTATTTTATGTTTTTTTTTTTAATAGAAATTTGGTAACACAATCTTTTATGTTTTTTTATTTTTTTAATAAAAATTTGGTAACGCATTTTTTTTTACATGATAATTTAATTTGAATTTTTAGTTATTTAAATTGCATTTTTAATGTACAAATAAATTTAACTCCAAAAAAACTAAAACTTTTGAAAAGTAAAAACTATATAACTTAAATTTACAATTTCAACAAATTCTTACTAAAATCTAGACAAAATAGATTTAAAATATATATATCCAAAAATAAATAAAAAACAGAAAACATACATATCACTGAAAGAAAATGCACAAATTACAACCTTGAATATAAACTTTGAAAATTATTTTAGATTTTAAACTTACAGAGTTGATAACCATTTAAAAATTACTTAATATTCATATAACAACAAAAAATTAAATCCAATATAATTAAGAATTTTGCTAAAATTGAACCCAATTTTGTTTTGGGATTTAATTTATAAAATTAAGAACAATGTATATATCACATATATTCATATTACAAGCTTCATAACTATATATTTAATTTATATTACCATTGTTTCTTAGATTTTATGGCTGATAACTCAATAACCATTTAATAATTAGTTGATGAATATTTGTGAACAACTGAATATTTTTATTTGGGGTAGCATCGAATGTGCTCTAGCCACGAAAATTGGTGGAGAGGCTAAAGCACATGAGATCTTCAAAACCCAGAAATTGTTTGGGCATATTCTAAACAGTTTGTGAGATATTAAAATAAATAATATTTTTAATGGAGTCCCTAAGTTTAAACTTAGGGAAAATAAATATTAATGTGAATTAATATAAAACTGCGTTAGAAGGGTCCAAAAGTTATGGATCAAACCAGAGTTAATCTTAGCCATTGATAAGGGACTTAATCTCAGTCGTTGAATTGTCAACGAGAAAAGTATAAGAGGAGGTTTGTGGGTCACTCGGAGAATACACCAAGAGATCAAGATTTCGACTTTCTGGGGCTGGGTTTGCTAAGAAACTTGATAGGGTGATCTGAGTTTCAGCTGAGGGGCAGTGAATACAGAAGAATAGAGGCAGATACAGCATCGGGAGGATCATCATAATAGCCGGAGAGAGGGACGCAGAAGCAGCCAAGGGCTCACGCAGAGCCAGCCAAGAGCTGCGCAGTGCCTCAGAGGGCCAACGTAGGTGACACAAAGGGCCAGAGGGCTGATGCAGTGCCTCCAGAGGCTAACACAGGCCAAGCCAAAGTGATGCTGGGCTAACGTTGGGCCAGAGAGAGGCGGATGCTGGGGTTTCGTGGGGCAGATTAGGGCTATGGAGTTGTCGGAGTGTTTATCTGGCGTTTTAGCTGGAATATCTACTTCCGAGTAGAGAGGTACTATTGCTGAGATTTTTCTCTATTGGGTGAGCCAGATTTGGCACCTAGATTGTATTTTTAAACTGCTTAATAAATCAAACCCTCAGATAGTTGCATCGGTTTTCCCGCATTGGGTTTTTCCGGGGACATTAGTCTAAAAACAATAGTGTCACTTGTGTGCTTGTTTCTATTTCCTTCAGTTGATAATCTGTAATGTGTTGAGCATGTACTTGTATTTATTTCCAGTATTTACATGGTAAATAACTTGTTAATTAATAGAACAAGTAGGTAGGAATAAATCAGTAAAGTGCATGAAGGTATTCTAACGTGTCAGACTTAGAAATTCCAACATGGTATCAGAGTGTGGTTGCAGATCATAGGAGAACTGAGGACATCAGCCGAACATAGTAGCAACAGTAGAAAATAGTTGTCTCGAGTGATAGAAGTTCTTCCTAGCAGAGTAGTAGCAAGGAAGGGGTGACACAGTGCCTATGTCATCAAGATTGAGCCAAGAAGAGGCAGCACAGAGGCTAAGGGAGGCAAAGGCAGGCTCACGCAGATCCACGCAAAGGCCAGGAGGGCTGACGCAATTAGCTAAGGAGGCTAATTTTCCGATGTCGGGATTGCGCAGAGCCTAGGAGATCTAACCTTCAAGTTGTTGGGGTTTAGGAGGCTGTGGGTGAGTTGCAGAGTGGAGCTGGTGGGGTACTGTAGTCAGAACAGTACCTAACAGGGCAAGGCCAAGGTAGAGGGAGTTGCTACTGAGGTGGATTTCTAGCCAAGGAATCCAGATCAAATGTTGCAACTGCACAGACGATTGGGGAGGGGCATCTCGACATTGGCAGAAGGGTTTCCAGGAGGGAAACCAAGGCTCAGAGGGAGTCATACCGAGAAATTTCAGGAGGGAAGTGGAGGAGCATTGAGATGGTGGTGAACGGGGTAAGAGACCATGACAAACTGGACGGAGCCTCAAACTTCATAGTCTGGAAGGCCAGAATCCTATCCATTCTAAATAGGAATCGTGTTAAGCACTTCGCCTTGAGGACGATAACTATCCCAGTTGACCCAGTTGATAACGACAGGTACGAGGATGCAATGGCGAGGGCTAAGAGTATCATCCTTGATAGGGTCAAGGATAATATAGTACCACATATTGCCAAGAAGAACACGGCACAGGAGATGTGGGAGACCCTGACCAAGTTGTATTAGCATACTTCCGTGCAGAGGAAGATGCTACTAGAAATTAGCTGCAATCATACCAGATGCAGAAGGGAGAACAGATCAACCCATTCCTCGGTCGATTGAAGAAGATTCGGGATCAACTGACTTACATAGGGGCAATGCCAGATCCAGAATTGATGGTGAGAACAACCCTGAATGCAATCTCAGAATACTGGGAGGTGTTTGTCCAGAGCATACTGGGTAGGGCGAACCTTCCAGATTGGGAGGAAAGTGGGTTGCTCTTCGCCAAGAAGAGATCAGAAGGCTAAGCAAGGTGGGAAGCAGCAGCAAGGGGATTAGAATCAAGAAGGAGGAGGAGGAGGATGTTGCCCTAGCATTTGAGGGAAAGCAGGAGAAACAGAAGAAGAAGGACCTCTCCAAGGTCAAATGCTTCCACTGTGGGGAGCTGGGTCATTATGCGACCTAGTGTCCAAGGAAGAAAAGTAAGGGAGAGGCCTCTAAGACCAAGGCAGTGCCAGCAAGGGCAGAGAAGGAAGTGGAGACAAACGATGATTGTGCCATGAGTGCACACACACCACTTGAGTGGAAGTGGGGAGAAATTGAGTTGTAGTCAGGCGAACTATAGGCAATGAAGGGCAGGATCCTCGAGGTACCCAGCCTCTTGGATTAGACCTTGCTACGAGAGCCCCGAAGAGGAGTAGCGGCATTGGTGATGTCAGTAGAAAGGGATGTGATAGAGGGAGTTACAGTGCAGGATTCCCAGGACAGCGCGAGGCTAGCAAGCTGCAACAATGCGAGAGGCACGGGAGTGTTGCAGTAGTGTAGGATGGCACAGAGAGGTGTGCAACAATGTGCAACGGTGTGAGATACATGGAGTTGTTGCAGCAGCGCAGAGGTCAAAGAGGGAGCACTTGTTAGTGACAGAGGGAGCTTCAACATCAGGAGTGTTTCTAGCCTGGCGGAGATGTCAGAGTTGGGAGCTGAGTTACTTACTTCTCAGTAATTGACTTGCAATGCAGTAGTTAGCAGTGGTATTGTTATGGGCAGCACGATGTAGCATGATGAGAGGGGTTGCAGTGTAGATTCAGCAGTGGCAGTGGCAGGGCCATGGGCAACAGCATGGATGCAGAGGGAGTTGCAGTACAGATGCAACAATGGCATTGGCAGGGCCATGGGTAGCAGTACTTGATGCAGCAGTGCAGAGGATGTTGGGTAACAAGCCTAGCATCAGCACAGGGACCAATGTCGAATGGTCAGGGTGATGCTCAGTGAGGAGTATTACTAAAGCACAGTCTCGCTAAGAGGGAGTGTTGATATTTAGTATCATCGGATGTGATCTAGCCATGAAAATTGGTGGAGAGGCTAAAGCACATGAGATCTCCAATACCCAGAAATGGTTTGGGAAGATTCTAAACAGTTTGTGAGATAGTAAAATGATTAATACTTTTTATGGAGTCCCTAAGTCTAAACTTAGGGAAAATAAAAGATTAATGGGAATTAATATAAAACTATGTTAAAAGGGTCCAAAAGTCATGGATCAAGCCAGAGTTAATCTTAACCATTAATTAGGGAATTAATCTCGGTAATTGAATTGTCAACGAGAAAAGTATAACACGAGGCTTGAGGGTCACTTGGAGAATACACCAAGAGATCAAGATTTCGACTTTCTAGGGTTGGGTTTGCTGAGAAAGTTGAGAGAGTGATCAGAGTTGCAGCTGAGAGGCAGTGAATACAGAAGCAGAGAGGCATATATAGCATCGGGAGTATCAGTGCAGTAGCCGGAGAGAGGGACACAGAAGCAGCCAAGGGTTCACACAAAGCCAGCCAGGGCTCACGCAGAGGTAGCCAGGAGATGCACGGTACCTCAAAGGGCCAACATGGGTGACACAGAGGGCTAGAGGGTTGACGCAATATCTCCAGAGGCTGACACAGGCCAAGCGAAAGTGACGTTGGGCTAACGCTGGGCCAAAGAGAGGCTGATGTTGGGGTTTCGTGGGGAAAATTGGAGCTGTGGAGCTGTCGAAGTGTTTATCCGGGGTTTCAGCCGGAATATCTGCTTCCAAGTAGAGAGGTACTACTGCCGAGATTTTTCTCTATTGGGTGAGCCGAATTTGGCACCCATATTGTATTTTGAAACTACTTAATAAATCAAGTGCTCAGATAGTTGCATTGGTTTTCCCACATTGGGTTTTTCCAGGGACATTAGTCCAAAAACAATGATGTCACTTGTGTGCTTATTTCTATTTACTTCAATTGATGATCTGTAATGTGTTGAGCATGTACTTGTATTCATTTCCAATATTTACATGGTAAATAACTAGTTAATTAATAGAACAAGTAGGTAGGAATAAATCAGTAAAGTGCATGAAGGGTTTCTATCGTGTTAGACTTAGAAATTCCAACAGAATAGCCCCTCTTTTTTGCCCAAATCCTTATTTTCCTATTTTACTTCTTTTTCTTTCATTTTTATTTTCTGATTCTCCATGCACTTATATAGGCTTCCATTTAAACTAGGCGGCAATTACACGCTACTATGTAGCTTGCTATTATATTCTCCTCATTATTTATTATTTATTTACTATTATTATCTTTTTTCTTTCTTTTTTTCTTTTTTTTGGTAGGTAAGACCCATAGGGGATTTGAACCAGTGACCTATCACACGGAGTGCCTTAATAATGCACCCATTCACCGTCAATCCAAAGCCCCATGGGCATTATTATCTTTCTTTATTATTTATTCTTTATTTTTTTATTTTCTTTATTTATTATTATTTACTTATATTTGAATATTACATTATATTATTTATTATTATTATTAGGGGGTAATACATTTGTTACACAATATTTTGTCACACCTCCTGTTCACTTCTTGTCCATATTTCGAAGTGCCAAAACATTGACTACTGTGCAGCATATCCATCATGATATACAAACCAATGCCTCCCTGAAGAATCAAAGGAAACTGCCCTAAATCCATTCTGGAGAAGGTTGCCTAAAAACCTAATTTTTGGCATCAACGCTTTTTTCTCCATTATCTGCCTGTGCTTATGGCAAGTTGATCAGTTATATACTCACATTGAACCTCTTCTGGTAGGGTTTCCCAAATTGGAGGAGAAGCTTCACTCACTAGAACCTTCGGGAACAGCGAGCTGGATATTGGTTGTTGTTGATATGGTCGAGCTCTCTCATTCGGGCCTCTTTATATTATCATCATGGAATTTCCCCTTGAGATGTGGACCTTCCTCCCTCTTTTTTTGGATCCCTAACTCCCTCTCCCTTCCATCCCCAAATGGTTGGTCATTGATTGATAAATCCCTATCCTGAGATTATGCTTACTTGCTTCCCATGCTAGCCTGGAGAAGGAGTGCTTGAAGATTATTTGCTTGGACTTGGACATCCACCAAAAAGAGGTCTCCAACATCAAGGTATAGGTTGTATGCTTCCCATTTTAGCTTATTAATACATACATCCGATGTTCACTTTCCATAATTGTGTGAATGTTTATGCTATTAGCTTAATGTTCCTTGATATGTTAAGTATTTTATGTTTTATGTATGCCATATATGCTCTCGTATCTTGCATAGTACTTTGATCTTCCTTGCAGGTTCTCAGATGTGAAGAAAAACTAAGGAGCGAGGCCTGGAGCGAAAGATTCAAAGCCACTTCTAAGGATCGAGCGAATAGCATTAGAATGAGGTAGGTTTCTCCTTCCTTCTGCATTTGTCAAACATAAACTAGGAAAGTGTGTGTTAGTTTGTTTAGTTTGTTGCTAGACCCACTCATTGGGCTAGAGGGATCATCTCTATCTATAGAGGGGATTTGCCTTCACACCAAAATGGAGACTCCACTGTGGAAGCTATAGCCTATTCATCCTCCTTTCTCAACTGATCTCTTAATTAGTTTGACCGACCATCGTGTTCTCAGTTAGTTTGGGTTTGTATAGGTTTGCACAATCATTGGTTGTCATCTTAGAGTGCTCAGTCTGGAAGTGTTTGTGAAATTATTATTTTTTTGCCTCATTCCTCACCCAGCACGCTTTTTTGATCTGACAGTTGTGCTTCCAGTGCGTTTTTTATCAAAACAGTCACATTGATCCCCAGTTCAGTGCCAGTTTGGCCTTAACAGTCGCGTTGATCCCTGAGATTGGAAAAAATCTAGGGTTTCTTTATCAAACCCTAGTGTGTCTAAGCCCCTGAGGTCTTGTTTTGTCCTGCATGGCTGGATTTTGTTGGTGTTTTGATTGATTACCTCGTTTTATTAGCAAATTCTTACTCCTTTGAAATTTCAAGTGTTTGAGTGCAATTGGATTGATTTTAGGGTTTATAGGTCGTTTGATTGTCACTTGCCGCTTGTGAGTGTCTTTGGGTCTCTGGTTTGTTGAATGATTAGGTCTATTCATCTGGTGAAATCACTTGAAGCATTGACTTACATTGGTTTCAGTTTTTCTTGTGTAAAGTTGTTTTTCATGCGTATTAGGTCATATTTCATTTTAAATCCATCTTTTTCATTTATCAAACATAGATTACATTGTTTGGTTTGCAAACTCAAATGAGTATATTTGCTTATCTATTTGAAAGAGAAAATGAAAAACATTTTCATTGAGTGCTTTCAATTTGGTGTCACTTTGATTGATGCCTTGTTTGCATTAGGAGTATTTTGAATCAAAATCTTCATTTTTGCTTTAGTTGAAGCTTAGTTTCATGTAATCATCTGAAAATCAAAGAGAGAATCATATAAGTAAAGTGCGTCTTAGTGAAGTGAAGGTCATTTTTTCTCTTAATAGATTGCATATTCATTAGTGAAAGTGAAGTTTAGTTTTGCTCTTGCATTTTACATTTGGAAAAGTTAGTGGAGGCATATTGTTTGATGCATTAATTGCTTGAACTCTCTTCCCTAGTTAGTATAGAATTCATTGAAATGAAAGGTTTCCTTTTGCTCATATAGTTTCATTCTAAGATCCAGGTGACATTGTTTGAGCCCAAAATTGAAACATAATTCAAGAAAAACATTAAAATTTACTCAATCAACCTAAGGAGCATTTGTAACTTAATGCAAACATTTAGAGGTTTAGGCTAGAGGCGTGTTCCAGTGTCTATAAACATAGCAGTTGTCGTTATCTGCCAGCATTGTATCCCAAGGTGAAATCTCGTTCCACGCACGGAAGTATATAGGATCGTTCTCCAGTACTTTCGGGTATATCGAAGGCGCTCCATGTATGGAAAGTATATGGGAACTCTCTCATCGAACGGTTATACTTTAGACAGCACTAACACGGACTTATGCTCACTTTAGACAACACTAACATGGATTTATGCTCCCCGTACCGTGTCGTATTTATTGGGAGACCCCACTAGGTTGTTATCCTTTAACCACATGTAACCGAGTCAGTCGCCTTGTAAACGTGATACATCGAACATAGCCTTCAGGGATATCGGTCATCGTACGTTAAGTCCTTGGTTTCGGCTAAGGTGTATATAACGATTCACGAATACTTGGTAGAACCTCTTGCCTAGCTTACCCCTCTTTTATTTTGTTTTGTTAATTTCTAAAATCAATTAATTAACCATGGAAAAACATCATTCATGTGGAAATACTCCTTAATAGATCTTAGGTTGATACTGATGGCAACATTTCCTGAGTTTACTAGTCAAGGAAACTCCTTTGACGGGAATCCTAGTACTTTTCCTTCTTTTGGAAATACTAGTGCGCCCTATATGGAAACATTGTCCCTTCCTGGATTGACCATTGGTCTACCAGTTTGGTTATTTTTTACCTCGGTGATTCCGAGTATCCAAACTGCTTTTTAACCGAGTTCTCCTCCACCCAAAAAAGATCAACCACATGTTGATCCTAAAGTTGACCCCTCGCCTTCTACACCTATTTCTTCACCCCATTATTCCTCTTCCCCTGGTGAAAGACTGGATTCTAGTAGCCAGGAATCTAAGAAGAAGAAGAAGAAGAGGACCAAGAAGAAGAATCAAAATAAGCAAGGGGGGAACCAAGCAACCATTGCTACAGATGCAAATAATGTAGAAAAATCTTCCAACCAACCCCGAAAAGTAAAATTCCCTTGCATGTTATATAAGGGTGACCATCTTCTTCAGAATTGTCTTGATATTCCCAAGGTCTTAAAAGTGTGGTCCACATGTTCACATCAACCTTTGCCATTAGCCTATGGTAATCATGCTGGTGATAAACCTTCAACTAGTAATAATAAGGTCTATGGGAAAAAGGGAAAAGTCAGATTTCTTGTAAGTTATGTGAAGGTAATCATCCCATTCACCTTTGTCCTCTTATGGATGAAGCTTCCAAAGAGGTGGAAAACCTTACAGCTTCTCAACCTCGTATTCAGGCTGGGTATTGAAAGATTTCCTCTGATCCTTCACTAGATGATCCAGTGATTGCAAAAGTCATATTTGGTCAACCCCGCTTTCTTTGAAAGTGAGTCTTGTGAGTTCATTCTCGACCAACCATTGGTTGAGAAAATGGTAGACCTGACTCCACCTTCAATTAATCATACCTTTCAGGTAGAGAGTGAACCTCATACTGCTCAGGTTCTTCTGGTGTCTTCAATTTCAAATGAACTGGAGGGAAATCCTCCCATTCCCAAGGTGTATGAGAGCAGTTATCCTATTCCCATAATGCAAGAGGGAAGCTCTCTCGTTCCTACGACACCCCCTCCGAGTATTTTATTCACTTCTTTTCTATTGGATTCTACTGGCAGGATATTGTCTTCCGTCTTATGTGCCTTTCCAGATTACAGTACAGGCTTATAATATGGTCGTACCTAGCACAGTCATAGACGAGGGTGCATCTGTTAGTATTTTGTGCTCAACTTCTTAGCAAGCTTTATGTTCTCTACAGCTTGTCCTCGTCACCCAGAATTTGTTAGCTTTTAACAGAGGAACTAATCAAACATTAGGGATCCTTCCTAAGTTTCCTATTACTTTGGGAGGAAAGACTATCTATATAGACGTGATGGTTGTCCAAGGCCTATTGGATTTTAATCTACTCCTTGGTTGTGACTAATTTTACGTCATGGGAGCTCTTGTCTCTTCTCTATTTCATGTGATGTGTTTCCCTCATGAAGGAAGAACTGTGACCATTGATCAGCTTACATTCATTGGTCTTGAATCAACCACAAATCAACCATCATCCCTAAATGGTTCTTATATGCAAGTGGTATCATCCCCGCCATAGGTTAATTATGTGACCACTTATTTTATGCTCACATATACTGATGATCTAGTAGGTGATGTAGTACGCCATGTAATAGGGGTATTGGAGCCTAATTTTTCATTTGGATCCCTGGACATGTATCCCTTCCAGAGTGTTATTCTCCCATCTGATGAGAACCTCTTGGAAGCCATGGCCTCTTTTGGTTTGTGATCAAGGGCTTGGAGAAGAGTTCCTTGTCTTGTGTCAAGCTCAATAAAAATTGAAACAAGGTTCGTGAGGATAGTTCTTTTACTATGTCAACCTCATTAAAAAATGAAATAGGTTCCCATGAGGATAGTTTTTTACTCGTGTCAATCTCGTTAAAAAATGAAACAAGGTGTCATGAGCATGGTTATTTTCTTGTGTCAAGCTCATTAAAAAAATGAAACAAATCCCCTTCTAATTCGAGTCTTTGATTAGCTCTCGTAAAATCCCAGTCGAGTCTTTCACTCGATCTCGTAAGTGAACCTTTATTCCATCCACTTAGGTGAATGAAATAAAGCTTGGGGGGCATATTCCTCGAATTGATTCATTATGCTGGGGGCATGCAAACTTATCTCAAGCGTAGTTTATCTTTCGTTTCAAGCTTGTGTAAAAATGAAACCAAATCCAAGCATCGTTTTTTCTCATGTTTCAAGCTTGTGAAAAAATGAAACCATTTTCAAGTATGCTCAAGCATAGTTTCTCATGTTTCAAGCTTGTGTAGAAATGAGACCATTCCGACTTTACATCTTGTGATTGCCATTTTTATCAATCGATTTTTTCCAGATGAGCCTTAGTTTGTCCATTCCATTGCCACCATCTCTTTGGCCGATCATATGCTTTCACTTGGTTGTTTTACCCTTTCCTGAGGAACATCTACAATGAGTGGTCTTATTGGCCAATCTCTTGACCTTTACATGTTTTGAGAAGTTCCATAATCATCGAAACCAGTTGCTATCCTTTTATACAACTCGTTCCTCCTAGAGGATTCATCTTTAAGCTCTTTTCTAACTCTCGAAAAATGAAAAGATCACCGAGTACTTTTCGTTTTGAACTCGTAAAAGCAAATGAAATGGCGTCTACTTAGTATAAGTTTAACCCTTTTCCGGACTGAGATAAACTATTTTATGAAAAAGGAATACCTTAGTCGAACATGGCTAAGAGGTTCTCTTGGATATTGTTTTCTACCTTTTCGGATTCAAGAGATGATTTACAAAAAGGGACCTTTGGAGTTTTCTTTTCCATTTCTTTTAAAACTCTCTAAACATGAAAAATATGTCGAGTTTCACCTTCGTCAGATTCGTAAAACATAAACAACACAGGACTTGTCACCATGATGAAACCGATTTTCTCCTTCATAGGACTCGTAAAACTTGCTAGAATGGATTCATTTGAAGGATGTCTTATCACTCCTTTGGATCACCAAGGCTGAGGAAGAGTCCAGCTGAGGTAACTACAAACCAATCTTTTGACTTGGTAGCTAGCCCTACCAAGCCATAGAGGGTTCTCTCCAAAGAATCACAACCAAGAGGGTTGGATGGATTAGGGTTTTAAGCTAGATATAGTAGCTCAGGATTTTGATATGATTTGATTGGGGTAATCATTGGATGAGTGAATTAGGTCACAGAGTGAACTAGGTCAAGGCAAAAGAAGATCATAATTGCAGACATCTGATGGGGCAAGGTAGGCAAGTACTCTAACACTTTGTAGTATATTGATGAAATGGTTTAGACTCACGAGGTGCTAAAAAGAGCATGAAAATCATGAATTCTTTTTAAACTGAAGAAATGAAACAAATTATGATGATTTTCCCAAAACAGAGCATAGAAGATGAATTTTGCTTATCACACCTTGAAAATCAAACATATTTAGAAATGAAATGGCTCATGGAAGATAAAAAAAATTCACACACATGTAACTGAAGAAGAAACAATATCAAAATACCATGCCACAGGAATCCCACCAAAATAGCTACAACTCATCCAATATATTCCATGTCAAAGTCTGAAACACTAGTACAACATCCAATGGAGTCCAACCTGTAGAATGATTGAAAAAGTACATGATATAGGCCTCAAAAAAACTCCTCCCAATCTTAGGGGTCAAATCCATGAGAGGAAGAGCAGTTCCACCAAAAACTAAAGTGATAGCTAGAGTGTAGGGTGGTCAAAGTGACTTGTCCCTCACTTTTTGGAAACTGATTCATTACATCACAAAAAGAGTTTCACCTAATGTATTTACCCTATGTAACAGTAAAAAAATCATTATTACATTTACATCCATCAATTACATTGGTAAAAACATAATTTGTCAAGGTGAAACTGTCAAAATTGAGAAAATTTACAAAGTGAAGAAACTCGGAAAATTTGTGTCAAAAGCAGCATCACTGTCCTAAGCACAGCACCAACTTCAGCTCCATTTGTGAGTGGTTACTAGTGTCAAAATTGATTCTAGGATATCTCATTGAAAAGCCTGCCTTGTCTACTTTTCAGATCCACATTTAGTTTCCAAAATGGTCAATTTTTTACCCTCCAAAAGTTGATTCTCCCAAGACTGGTCAAAAGCGCAGCGCCAGCCTCCAAAACAGGGCAGAAACATGATTTTTTGGGTGTTTTTTGACCTTTTGACTACCCAATTGACCCAAAAAATATTAGCAAAGTATTTTTTTGGTGAAGAAACTCGGAAAATTTGTGTCAAAAGCACAGCGCCACTGTCCTAAGCACAACGCCAACTTCAGCTCCATTTGTGAGGGGGTTACCAGTGTCCAAATTGAGTCCAGGATAGCTCATTGAAAAGCTTGCCTTGTCTAGTTTTCAAATCCACATTTAGTTTCCAAAATGGTTAATTTTTTACCCTCCAAAAGTTGATTCTCCCAAGATTGGTCAAAAGCACAGTGCCAGCCTCTAAAACAGGGCAGAAACATGATTTTTTGGGTGTTTTTTGACCTTTTGACTGCCCAGTGGACCCAAAAAAGATTAGAAAAGTTTTTTTTTTACTGTATTTGGCATTTTGAATCCATTGGCGGCAACCATTTTTCATTTGGAGGCCTCTAGGAAAAGCGCAACGCCTAGGGCGTTGTGCTTTTGGCAGTGTGACTGGTGCAAAAATTGCCAAAATTACAAAAAACTTCAAAATTTTCCAAAATTGCTCAAAATTATTCAAAATTTGATCTGTGGAAGGTTGATGAGGTGTGTTAGGCCATGATTGATGCCTCAGAAAGGATTTCAAGCTTGCCTTCCTCCTTTTGCTTGGCTAGGGTTTCAAGTCTTGTTTTGACCTTTTGGAGCTTGGACCTTGCAATTTGATTTTTCTTGAAGTAATATTTGGCCATATTTCTTTGTAAGCCATTGTCCCTCTTTGACTTCTTCAAGAGCTTATCAAGATGCTCATTTACCCTTTCAAACCAATATTCTCGGTCCTTATCGATCATGGTGGCAAACTACTCATTCAAAGTGAGCTTATTGGCAAGTGCAGCCCCTTTTTGCCTCTCTAGTTCTAGAGCTCTTTTCAGCCCTCTCTTCCTAGGCCTCTGTCTTGGAATTTGGTCTTCTTCCTCATCAGAATCACCATACTTCCCATATGCTTCATCAAGCATGATCTTTTATTTATTTGCTTCTCTTTGAGCCTTGATGAGCTTCACCTCATTGATCAAATTTTTGGTCTTTAGCTCCTTGTTTTCCTGCTCAAGAAAAGAAATGAAAAACTTAGCTATCTCTAAGTTAGTCTGAAGCTCTCTAATTTGAGCATCCCTCTCCTTGATGACTGTGCTAAAGTGCTCATAGTCATCCTGCTCACTTGGATCAATAAGCTCTAAATCTTGTTCTGTCTCATGGAGGTCCTCCTCCTCTTGCTGGATCTTTACCTCTGTCATCTTTTCTTTACCTTTGTGTACCTACTTTGTTGATGAAGAAGGCAAGGCCCCTCCCAAAATTTGTGGGGAAAACACCTGCCTATGGCCTCTCTCATAAGTATGTGCCAATGTGCTCACATCTGTGCTCTTAGGCCTGATGACCTCAACTCTTCCAGGTGACCTTGCATGATCATGAAATGGTGATGATGGTGGTGATATGGAGGGTGGTCGATCATATGGAGGAATAGATGTAGTGGGTTGAGATGGAGGAGTTATGGCTTCAGCAAGATGGTCAGTGGGATGAGATGAAGAAGGCATACCTTTAGCATGTGGAACTTGTGGAGAAGTGAAAATATCATTGGCAATGAAATTGTCCCATGAAATATGCAACTAGTCAAGTTGATGAAGGAAAATGATCATGATCAATGAGTGATGGAAAAGGCTATTTATCTAGTGGTCATAATCTCTCTTCTGCACAATGGAGGCCATTTTGTCGATGCTTCTGAATATATAGTATGGGATATTGAGGAATTTGACCCTTGTGAAGTGCATAAGTAATCTGATATGGTAAGTGTAGAGCCTAGAGAACCTTCCTTCACAAGAGAAGTACTTCATGATGATTTTCATCATGGGGGCATTCCTATTAATATGGTAGCTGAAAGGGAACACCCTCCTCTCATTTCTGTATAGTGGTTTGATGAATGGTTCATAATATTGATCCTCCAAATCTTTTGATTTAAACCACCTCTCACCCATGTTTGGAATCCTTGTGGTAGCAGCGATGATGGAAGTAGACAAAGTGAAGGTCACTCCTGCTAGGGTCACTTGATTATATTTAAGGTTTGATGCAAAAATTCTAGTCAAAACAGGGTGATGTTGAGCTCTTTCAATCATTTTGCAAAAATCAAGGCAACCTACATATTGAAAACATGAGACTGCCATTGGTGAAGCCATGAGTTCATTTGTGTTAGTGGGCTCCAGACTTAGGATTATGCCTCCTTTGTGTGGCCTCCTCTGTTCTCTATCCTCTTCTACTTGCATATCCTCCTATTCTTGTGCTGCCACCCTTTTTCTCCACAAGTCCTGTGTGAAGTTACCGCGATGGGTCCAGACCAGTGGGTTAGCAGGACACCGGCTCAAGTTCTCTCCTGCTAGGAGCAGGGTTGGGACCCGAAGGATGGATCTTCACCCTTGGTTTCGATGGAAGAGGGAATGAGCCTCTATTGCTAACAAGAAAAGCGTTCACCAACATTCCCCAGTCCCGCTTTCTACCATTACACTTTAAGTTTCACTTTACTGCATTGCATTCAGTCAACCCGCCATTCCCACCACAGCTTCCACATAGTCTATGTCTTCCTCCATAGTGTTTGGTTAAGAGACCCTAGGGATAAGGTAGGTGGGAATGGGAAGTGGAAATAGGTCTAGGGAATAGGGATAGGGCTATAAAAATTTGGGGAGATGACGTGGTGGATTATGGAGTTGTGGGAGGTGATAGGAGGTGAAAATGTTAAGGGAGTTGGGAATGAAAATTAAATTACAGGTTTATGGTAGAGGCTGCCTAGGAATTTTGGAAACCTAGGTCTTAGGGTTTTATGGGAAAAGTGTTTAGGGACTAGGAAATGATAGTGTAAGGGTAGTGATGGGTTTAATAGTGATGTAGGAAGGTGTTGTAGGGTCTATGGGTAGCAAATTTTGGGATAGGGATGAATTTAGGGTTTTTTCCCTTACCCAAGGACCAATTTTGCTTAGGAATCAAAACACTAAAAACAAATGTTGTTTAGAAGTGCAAATAGGTGGAAAATATGGTCACTTACTTGGTAGAAGAGGAAACAAGGCCTTGTTGAAATTTTGAGAGCATTTGGAGGCATTTTGGTGCTCTGGGGGCTCACAGGGAAAAAGCACAGCGCCTTACCTAGAAGCGCAGCGCCTATGTTAAAAAAGGCAGCGCCCGCAGCTCTAAGCACAATGCCTCCCTTCTAAGTGCAGCGCCTTCCTCCTGAACGCAGTGCCAAGAGAATTTTTGCCTTTGATCTTGCAAATTCAACTTTTTGAACCAAGGGAGTGTGAGCTCGACCTTTGAGAGTGAAAACGAATTTGCTTTTGATGTCTTGGTAGCCTTTATACTTCATGAAATTGATGATTTGGGCCTTGGGACCCACTTTCTTCCTTTTGTCATTCACTTTACTCTTGGAAACTATACCTTTACACTTGACTTTTTCTTTGACAAATTGATCACTTGATATACATTGAAAACACTTTGACCTTTGACTTTTGGTCCTTTGGCATTTTGGAACTAAATTGACAGCTTAGAAAAAGTTACTTATTACATATAATGACATAAAATTACATAAATATAAAAAATAGAATTACATATTTGTTTTTGGAATAAAATTACAAACTGGAATGAAATTCTTACTTGAAATCAAAATCAAAATTTTGGCAACCATGGTTACATGCTTGCAAATCCTCTTTAACTAAAACAGGGATATTATTTTGTTCACTCTCATACTTTTGTTGGCCTTATGCAATGAAATGGTGTTTCATTAGACCTTGGAAAAATGAAACCTAAAGACCTAATGGGACCTTGAATGAGCAGACTCTAGGTGGACTTAACTGACACAAAGCATGATGAATTGAGCCTTTATAGTCAATGTATGCTCAGTAAGACACATGAAGGTGGGCCAGCAAATATTGATTTCTTTTTTAGAGAGAGTAGAGCTTTTGACATAGGGCTACCATCAGTGAGTAAATTTTTAAATGAGGACCTAGGTGGAATGACAAAGTTTCATAATGGGACCCTAATATGATATAAAAGAGGAGTTTTGATCATTGATGGCAGTATGCAAATACTGACTCTAACGAGATAGATTCATCTGAAGGATGAAATTATATGGCAAGCATATTCTATCCCCTTCAAGCTTGTGATAAAAAATATATGGGGTACTCGCCAGAAATGGTGGGGGGAAAGTGATAGTGTTCATCTCTTGTATCTTGTAAAGGCAACATGTCGCTCTTGAACATGACACTCATATGTTACTTGTGTCAGGTTGAGGACATCGTCACTTGGTCATTTGCCTTTTTGGGTTTGGGGATCCATTTTGCCTCTCATCTGATCATAGCATTCCGTCATCATGACCTCTCATCCTATGTTGAGTCAAATGCTACTAAACTCTAGAGTCGTGTCATCAATATGTTCAAGAGAAGTCTTATCTGTAGTTCTTTACCACTTATACATTGTCAGACTTTCTGCCACAGTCCTGGATCATACTTATCTACTCTACTACATCCTTTTGTTTCGTGTCGATGATGTGGGATTCATTATGGCCCTCCTTTGACGGATCACTTCCTATCGACTTCAGCTCATTATTTGGGAAGATGATCTGGATAGAGCTTGCATGCCTTAATGGAAAGTTCTTCGCATTCGACGACAAGTTTACATCATTGACCTTCGAATGAGTGATTCCACGGGTGTTCGACTTCAACTCTATTATTCACATTCGTGGATTATGTTGATTGTACCTTGAGAGCCATTTTCACTACTGGTGGTTTCTCCGTGCTTGTTAACGGTTTACATCATTGACTAGTAATCAGGTGGTTTTCTATCATGTTCAACTTCGACACATCTATTCACATGTTAGAATTCGTAAATTGATCGGGTGAAGACGGAGCGCAAGACCCTGGATTTTGTGTTATAAAATCCAGGTTGCATGGAGTTGTGAGTTATTCATGATTGTACACATGTTTCCTCTAGACGGATGGTTGCGACCATACCGTGGGTCCATATTCATGATCCTTTATATTCAGATGGTTACGGCCATACCGAGGATCCTTACACATGATCCCTTCCATTCAAATGGTTGCACCCATACCGCAGATTCATGTACTATTAGATGCTTATTCATGTATCATTAGGCATGATCATCAGAGATGTCAGATGTATATGTATATGGATATGATTGATTTGTAGGTCTCCTGGTAGTATTGTTTGAGTCCTTTCACTGACTTGTAAAGCATCTCAGCCATCACTCCCTATTTTGCCTTCATGTTTTAGGGGGCATCTGTTACAAAGTATTTTGTCACACCTCCTGTTCACTTCCTGTCCATATTCTGAAGTGCCAAAAAATTGACTATTGTGCAACATATCCATCATGATATACAGACCAAAGCCTCCCTAAAGAATCAAAGGAAAACTACCCTAAATCCATTCTAGAGAAGGTTGCCTAAAAGCCTAATTTTTGGCATCAACACATTTTTCTCCACTATTTGCCTGCGCTAATGGCAGGTTGCTCAGTTATATACTTGTGCTTCCAGCATGAGTTTTCATAGGAAAACCCATGTTGAACCTCTTCTAGCAAGTTTCCCCAAATTGGAGGAAAAACTTCACTCACTAGAACCTTCGGGAACATCGAGCTGGATATTGGTTGTTGTTGATATGGTCGAGCTCTCTCATTTGGGCCTCTTGATATTATCATCATGGACTTTCCCCTTGAGATGTGGACCTTCCTCCCTCTTTTTTTGGATCCCTAACTCCCTCTCCCTTCCATCCCCAAATGGTTGGTCATTGATTGATGCATCCCTATGCTGACATTATGCTTACATGCTTCTGATTCAAGCTTAGAGAAAGAGTGCTTGAAGATTCTTTGCTTGGACTTGGACATCCACCAAAAGGAGGTCTCCAAAATCAAGGCATAGGTTGTATGCTTCCCTTTTTAGCTTATTAATACATACATCTGATGTTCACTTTCCATAATTATGTAAATTTGTATGTTATTAGCTTAATGTTCCTTGATATGTTAAGTAGTTTATGTTTGATGTATGCCATATATGCTCTCGTATCTTGCATAGTAGTTTGATCTTCCTTGTAGGTTCTCAGATGTGAAGAAAAACTGAGGAGCGAGGCCTAGAGCGAAAGATTCAAAGCCACTTCTAAGGATTGAGCGATTAGCATCAGAACGAGGTAGGTTTCTCCTTCCTTCCGCATTTGTCAAACATAAGCTAGGAAAGTGTATGTTGGTTTGTTTAGTTTATCGCTAGACCCACTCATTGGGCTAGAGGGATCTCTTATGTCTATAGAGGGCATTTGCCTTCACACCAGCATTATATAACAACCTACAACTACTGTGTATAATTAATTATATCAAATATGTGATTAATACTCAACACACAAACTATTTAACTAATTTGCATAGAATTTTTGAGAAAACATGGGTAGAGACGTTTTACTAATATCGATGATATTCCTTATTTGTGCTTTTGGAGTTTAATGTTATTTGAATTCCACTAACCGCAACAAAGTTTTTCAGGATGACTCTCCACCCAACCGTAGGCTCTACTGAACATAATGTTTCTACGGTTGACCACCCCTGAACCCTCAATCAATGTACTACTGCCAGGGCTTTATCTCACAACATTTTTCTTCCAAGAGAATGGATGAATGAATGAATGAATCTCATCATCCTCGTCATCCATTAAATAGACCAAACGGTTCCAAAAATGGAAAGGGATCCCCACGCACACATTCCATGTGTCAATATGCCAACTTTCATTTCTTTATTAAGTTTTACTTAATTTAACTATTTCTTATTTTATTCTTTT
>APFE030718193.1:0-14650 GCA_000404065.3 Pinus taeda | reverse complement strand
GATCTGAGCATCTGTCATCTTAGCTCCTTGCTTTATCAGATCAATCAAAGATAAAGGAACCAATTTCTTCTCAGTTTTGAATTGCAGCATCTCTCTGATGGCCTCAGGGGTAATATAAAAAATAGCTGAGCTTGAAGGGTCAAGCACAGCCCTCTGAGTGGCATCATAACCATCAGCACATAGGTGAATTAGGTTAGGAAATGAATTGACCTGAGGAAGCTTGAAGATTGGGAGGAAGGAATCCCAAATGCCCAATACATCTGTTCCAGTCTCATGTTTAGCCTTTAATTCATTTAACAGGTGGATGTGGAACTTACTGTGCATTAGAAATTCCTCTGAGATTTGTAATCCAAATCTGCTAATTCCTGCCACTCCAATTCTCTCTGAGGGGCATTTAAAGGGGCAAAATTGAGGGCCACAGGTGCTACTGGTGTATCCATGGTTACTTTAAAACTCTGCTTATGTGTAAATTGGTGTTACTATGAAGAGTAACAGAAAAGAGCGTTTCTTGGAAGGAGAGGTGATTTATTGAGAAAAAGAGGACAAAAGGGTCAATTGCAGCAATTGAAATACTGCACACAGCACTAAAAAAGGGCAAACATTTGTCCTTAACAGACTCTTTCACAGTAATTTGGTGTAGTTCGGGTTCCCTGTTCATGATTGCGCGAACAGAATGCAGGTTTTGCAAAAGCTTTGGTAAACAAGGCTTAGTTGGTGAATTTCGACCTTATAACTTCAAATGGGAACTAGGCACAGGGGATTTGCCGGTCAATTATATGTTTTTCTGTGTTTTAAGTTAATTTAGGCAATTTACAGACAAAACCAGGTGTAGAGAGGATTCATAGGGATAAATACCTTGTGCACTAACATTCCTGGTCACAAATGCAGGTGGGTTGGTGCGCCGATGGTCTCCAGGTCAAATTTAGCAGGTTGGCGTGAGTTTGGACGTAAAATGCATGCAGAAGACACAATAGTGGTTTTTGCAAAAAGTGCAAAAAACGCGAAAGTTTGGCCAAAATATGGATTTTTTGGAACATTGGCACCTTTTTTTGGATGACGTCAGCATGACGTCATCGGGTGGGGTCAAGGTCGTATGACATTAGCATGACGTCATCAGGTGACGTGGCGGCTTAAGAGTGGTCCACGGGGATGGTTAGGTGGCGGATAGGTGGAGTAATGGCAGACGAGGGCGCTGACGCGGCGATGACGTAGCAGTGATGCTAGCAGGGCAGGTTTGCGGAGACCGGAAACCGTAGGCGGTATTATATCGCACCGCTTTCCATAGGGAAGTGGAATTGTCAGAGGGGGCTCCAATACGCTGTGGGGGTGATGCGTGGCCGAGGCCTGACGTCACCCTCTGACAGATATCGGAAGCTAACTTACGGACGTCGGGGCCGGTCTGATATGCATGTGGGCTGTTGGATGAAAGGCGCCCGATCGGACGGTTGACGGGTCAATGACTTGTCCGAACGATATAGCGTCGGGCGGGAAATAAAATATGTATTTTTCATGGGATTCGTGCCCGGCGGGACTTTGGAATATTGGCGAATTTGCATGGTTTTTCAATGTATTCTTTATAAAATCGCGCATAGCTCTAGGACTTTGGATAAGTCGGGAAAGTGGGTTTTTTATGAAATTTTTCCGTTTGAGCGGGTTAAGGGTGAAAATGGGTTTTTTACAAGGTTTTTTTAGCAAATGATGGGTTTGAATAGGTTAAATGATTTCTGAAGGAGGAAAAGAGGTAAGGCTTGGGGTTCTTAAACTGACTAGATGTCAATTTGATTCCCTAGTAGTGAACATATGGCTATAATGCCAAGGGGGGGGGATATTTATAGAATGCTTGGGGTTTATACACCATGGTGTTATAATATTAGGAAAAGGGTGACATAGGGAATTTAGATAATAGAAGTTAGGGGTTAATATGGAGGGAAAAGGTGAATGAGAAGTGATATCACTAAGTTTATTTGAAAACCACTTAGCTTAGGGAGTAGATCAAAATGAAAAGAATTTTGCACAAGAAATGTGGCTCTTAAAGGAAACCAGAACCAACATAAAACCTTGAATTATTTCACAAACACAACTGGTGTAGGGATGTTAGTAATGAGTGTAAAACAAGGAAAAAGGAAGTTAGACATGCTCCATTGTGTTGTTTCCCTTATATTGACCAGCAAGATTCAGTTTGAAAGGAATACCTCTTCTGCAACCCCATCTACCTACCCATCTACTTGCCTAGCATTTTTTGTTTCTTCTTGGAGGGTGCACTTGGACTTGCAGACCCTTATGTGCCTTTTCTTTTCCATTGGCTTTTTCTTTTGATTGCCTATATAACACTACCCTTATTGCTTCCAAGGCCCCAGATTAAGCAGTTGGGAACCTTAGCTTCTCTGCCTAACTATTGGTCTGCCAAGATTAAAAAGTTTGGACAGACTTCTTTCTTTATTCTACAATAGAAAATTGAAACATGGCATGATCCAGATTAGACTGTTGGACCATCCATCAAAATTTAGTAAACATGAAGGCATGTACACACCTTGCCTTGTCTTGGAAATATGGGATCTTTGTATCAACAAAGCAGAGCATATTTGGCATTTGACTTTGCCAATCATGAAATATGAAACCTATTGGTATAGGTATCCAACAGACATATCAAATAGGAGAATGAGACCTTGAAGGAACAAAATAAACTGGACAAGGCAATTCATGATAATACCATTCTGCATCTAGGACTGAAGTATAAGGAAAACATGAAATTGAAAAGAAAGAATAAGATTTTGAACAGAGTAGCCATTAACCTTAAGTACAAGGTTCTTATGAGAAAGCCCAAAATGATAGTCACCTCAAGGAAGAACAAAAGAAGGAAATTGGATGTACTAGCAGAGGTGTCTGAGAAAATGCATTAGGGAGGAAGATATCAAATTTTTGGAAAATTGCATGAGGACATGAAATGAATTTGCAGTGGGGGTATGTTGAACCTTAGAATTACCCTCTCCTTGACATTTTTTCTCACCTTTTTCCCTCACTTTCTCAGAAGATTACAGACCAAAAAATGATAAATGTTAGGTTTTGTCTTAAGGAAAGCATTAAAATGATCGCCATATTATATTTTCATGTTTTTTCTATTTGAATAGATTTTTGCAAATTAGCTATAGAACACAACCTATTCTACAACTAACTATGGATTTCGTAGCTAGTCTCATGGTTTGGCAGGTTCCAGGTGTCAAATGAAGAATTGGGCCACATGGGCATTTCTATAACCATCTCCACATGGATTATATCCTATTCACTCCGTCCAAATCGATAGAAAAGAAAGCCTAAAGTCATGGTCAAAGATGGAGTCAAAGTATGTTATCCAAAAGTAGTTGGACTCATGATCTTCTCTCTCATAGCTAGTCAAGAGTTTAATAGTTCTGTTGCAAATCTAACTCAAATTAGCCACCTGTAGTTAATCAAAATTTTAAACAGTGCTATTGGAATTGAAATTAGCCACCTGTAGCAACTTTATCTCATAAACATTCATGTTACATTTAATTCGAATTAGCTACATGTCGCAATTTTATCTCATAAACAATTATGTTATTTTCTTGTAAATATTGGTTCCATGTAACCAAGAGAAGTTAGAGAAGTTAGAAGGAATTACATTAAGTTCAGGCTTTATGCTGATACTCTGTATTCAGACTTCGTTTTGTTTATAATACAAACTTCATGTTGCCAATGATTGTTTAAAGTGCATCCTTAACTAGCGAGCATTCTAGCCACATCATTTGCAGAGGGCCCCTACACTGAAGGAGGTTTTTCATTTGTTTTTTTTAGTTCAATTTCCATTACTTTGTTTTCAGCAAATATATTTTCTAAATTAGGATGATATCTCATTTCAATTTTTAATCAATAGCATAATGATAAATCAAAACTGTGTAGCCTTGTTCTTCTAAGATATCTTGTGGAGAAAAATGGCTCTATTTCCAAGCATAATTAAGATTGAAGTAATAAGAAAACACATTTTCTTAGTTTTCTCATTGTTTTGTCATTGATTTTCTTAGAACAAAATTATCAATTAATAGCGTTAATAGATGTTTTCAAAAGCCATTTCAAGATGATGATGAACCTAAACTAAATGGTCAAATGTTTAATTCATACAGTGATTGAATTTACTCAGTACATTGTTATTTTCCTAGGAGCTAAAGTATAATTGATTTCATGCACAACACTTCAAGAGGGTAGTGCTACACATTGAATTTTGGAGAAAGTAAAAAATACATTAGTTGTTTACAGTTAGTTTTACATGCTTATACCTTTTTTCTTTTAGATCCTGACTTAGTTACATCACTGGTATTCCCAATAATCATTTCAAGGAGATTGATTTAATCATATTCCAAAATTGAATGGCTAAATTTTTAATGAATGCAATTACTGAGTTACCTTCTGCATTAAATTCATTCTTATTTTTAAGAATTAGATCCATGGATTAGGACTAATGATAAGATAAGATAGATGCTCTATTTTTTTATTAGGTTCTAACTAGCCAACAGTTCTTGGTGCATTTTTAGGAAATTAGATTAACTTAGGAACATTTCCTTTCCTTTAAAATTCATTAGATTCAATTAATTTTTCTGATAGTTTCAGGTTGTACATTCTTAGACATCAAAGAAAATAAACCCCCCAAAAACAACATAAAATACAAAATAAACACCAAAGTAAGAAAAAGGTTAACTGAGCACATATAGTGCACCACACTTCATCAGCTTACAAACCTCGGTTGATAATTTATGCAAGAAATTTAGGACACTAAATTAACTAAATAATTGTAACAAGAATGCTCCAACTCCCAAGCCTACCGATTTTAATCATCAGCTCGGGGTTCGTACGAACTTAAGAGGTATCAACACTATATGTGCAGAATAGAATGTGTCCTTCCTTTTCTGTCTTGATGTAATGGAGTGTATGTACTGAAACCAAATCCTAAACTAATTGTAGAAAATGAAGTGGTTGAAACGAAAACCTTAACCTACTGCAAGAAATAACATGCAAGGAGAGAAACATATTCTAATTGCATAAAGATAATGAACTAAATGTAAAAAAAATCCTAACTTAACCCTATTTTTCACATGTGATGATTTAAACTAACTAAGCATGGAGTCTGATCTAGCGAGTATTAACTGCTATGTGCATATGTGAATATAAAAGAACTCTTTTTGTAAAGTTTTTATCTTATAAATGCAAATGCTAATCCTCAATTGTTCTTGTCAGGGGAGACATGTATGGAGGAAGAGGGTTAAAATGGTGTCAATGGCATGATGGTCAAGTAGAGTCTTAATCCTAGCTTCAATGATGTTTTTTCTCAATTCGGGATTAGAACAGGCTACTATAGGATTTCCTACAGGATGTACTAGTTCTCCTATAGGATGCCCTATTTTACTACAAGATGTTACAGATTTACTATACAAAATTATAATTCATTGAATGACCAAGAAAATCAAATCCAAATTGGATGGGACAATTTTTTTAATTGAGTAGGATGTCTTAAATCTCCATTCCAAGTGGAATAACTAAAAAATACCTCTATTAATGCATGTTAAAAAATAGCAGAAAATTACTAGTCTAAAAATCAGAAATTTGAGAACTTGTGAGCTAGTAAATACATCAAATTCCTAACCTAATCAAGTGAAAATGAAATGGGATATGAAATAGAATGTTGTTTTGATCTAATATAAGTGGAATCAACTTGATTGAAGCTTGTTAGCATGCTCTAAAAAATAACAGAAATTTATTGTTAGTTGCCACAAAGGAGTTTTAGAAATCTAGATTTGGTAATAAGAAGACTAGTCCAAGTAGCTCAATGATTACTAAGACTTTCCAAATACCATCCAACAATGAAATGATACTTGTGATCCTGCAAATGATTTACAACAAACATTTAACGTAGAACTACAAGAAGAAATCATTAATACTAAATGCAGAAATAAAAAGAAATAAGAACAAGATTTAGAAGCTGAACATGACACCAATCTTCATTATTTTCATCAATACAATTACATCCCTGAAAGAAAATACAATGGAGCTGCAAAAATGTGAGTTCTCTCCACAAGAAGACTAATAAAAATCTATCCCTAGAGGCAAATTCAACTTCTTACTTATACAAAATTATTAGGAATCACTCCACATGAAAGGAGGAAGCTTTCCCCACCAAAATCCATTTATTAGCGGATCTTGTTCCCAATACTAGGAATCTGCATTAAATGATAGGGAACACGTTTCTAGATTTTCTCAATCATTAGAGTTGCACAATCTGTGCCATAATTCCATAATATCTTTTGATTTATTATTTAATAGTGATCTTCCTGTAGTAGGGAGCAAGTCCCTAAATTATCTTCTCCCCCAAATCTTCATAATTTGCCCAATATTCTCATAACATTCCACAAAAATAAATAATATTAGGGACAAATATGAAATTATTCATAAACCTTCTTAATGGATATATTAAAGTTAAAAATACATTATCTAATGCAAAAAGAGAGGTTTAATGTGCCGAAGGATGGTCATAGGCATTAATTTATATTTAATTTAGAGGCATGGGCCTTAATTTATGTCTAATTTAGAGGCCCATCACCTCCATCACAATGATCACTTGAAATTCTAGTGTTGGATATGTAAAGAATTAAGAAAATTTTTCAATATGTAATTGATGAAGTTATGGGTACTACTTAAATCAATCAATATTGTTAACTTTCCTTTTGATACATCGCACTATCTTGAGGGTTTCTGGAGTAGCGATGTTGGCCAATGCATGACAAGATATTGTTTGTGTAGTCTCTTATACCTCTAGACCTTGTGAAGTTTCTGCATCTTGGTATTTTTCATCTTCACAATCTTTGCAGAATAATGTATTCTCACTAATTTATGCCCATACTCTACTTGTTTTCACAATTGAAATACATTCCCTTTACTCTTTTTGAGTCATTTTTTGAGGATTCAACCTTGTTGGTTTAGGAAAAGGAACATTACTTTCTGTATATTTATTAGCGATCAATTTTCTAATGGCCATATTTTTAGTTTCAACTTTCCTTGCTAGACTAAAAGAATCCTCTAATGATTTAGGTTCAAAGAGACACACCTCATGTTGGATGCTTTCCTTTAAAATTCCCATAAATAGGTCTAACAAGTTATTCTTTACTCTAAGACTCAACATTTGGAAGTGTTGAATTTGCTCTCTAACTGGATGATTCTGTTCAAGTTTGACCAACTCACTAAAGAATTTATTGGTCCTAATATCCCCATAATGTGTTGTCAAATCCTTTATAAAAAATGAACCAAGATATAATAGAATCCTTTTTTCTTTCACAAAACACGAATGCAATATTTAGCTTTTGTAAAAGTATCATTTGTTGTAGATCAATTTATTTCTCCATGCAAAATATCCATGTTATAGGACAATTACCATCACATTTCCTCATATCAACCTTTGGAATGTAGTAGTTCCTTGGTGTTGAATTGAAGCCTTGATGATGTAGGTCTTTGGTTGAAAGTTCATGATTATGGTTATGTGATTCAAAATTTATTCTCTCCAATTGTGATAGAATACTCCCTATATGAGATTTTTTCTCAACAACATGCTTCTCCTTATGTTCATGAATTCCTTGGTTCTCCACGTCCCTTTTAGGAAGCCTTTCTAAAAGAATATATTCCATCAAAATCATGGAATTTTGTATTTCTTTCTTATTTTCATTCATCTTCTTTTCTATCCCTTAATTATTTTCATTCATTTTCATTCATATTCATTCCTTATTTTCATTCATATTATTTTCCATTTCTCTTTTAATATTTTCATGAGAATGTGATAAATCCACTTGTTTCAACATGCTACCATCCATTTCCTTAACTTTCTTCTCTAATTGAGATAACCTAAATTCTAACTCTTCACTTTCTTCATGATTCGAGGATGAACCTTCAATAGATTTGATAGGTGTAGTAAATTTCATTAGATACAATTTGGAAAATAATAATAGAACTCCTCTTTATTACAACAAAAAAGAGGATCTTCTGATCAATAGCGAGGTCGATAGTAAGTTATGTAGGTTAATTTGGATAATGTTAGAATGGGTGAAGATTTATTGATATATCTCTAAGACTTGAGGCCTTCTAGATTTAAAAATTCATTATGTAATAGTTTAATATGTTGTTTCTACAATTTCACATGTGTGAACTAAATTTGATGTGCCAAATTAAAGTTATAGTAACTTTCTCAAAACTTGTTGATATTTTGGCCTCTTCCCATCATGAAACTTGTATATGAGACGATGTTTCCAATTCTTGAAATATATTTCTCGAACTTGTACTCGAGGTACTTCTATATGCATTTTGAAATTCCTGAAGCTTTCATAGTATGAAAATTTCCAAACAAGAAGATATAGAAAAAACACCAAGCTAACTTGTCTAAAGTTTATTTCATGATTTTTCCGAAACCATAACTTCCATATGGTATAACTTGGAAAGTATAGTTTATTTTTTTGAAAATGGAACTAGTTATTCCCCAAGATTCCTCCTTAATATAGTCCATGTTTCACTTTATGAATCCTTACAAAAAAATAGTTATAGAAAAAATGCCAAACTAACCTATTTGATACTAATTTCCAGAGCATACAAAGACGTGGACTTGGATAATATCTCTTAAATTATAGTGAAACAATATATTTATCTTGAACTAGATGTTCACTATGATTTTTCCTCCACGTGGTCCAAGTTTCATGGTTTCAAATCACACACAAAAAAAATAAAAAATAAAAATATGTATAACGAAAATGCCAAAATGACTTTTTTGAGATTGATTTTAGGAACATTAAGAAACAACCACTTCCTTCGACCATATCTCCAAAAATTTAGTGAACCATGATCTAAAAATTTAACAAAATATTTACCAATATCTCTTCTTAATAATCTCCAAGTTTCACTATTTAAAGCATTCCAAGAAAAATGTTATAGCGAAAATGCCAAGATGACTTGTTTGAAGTAGCAAAATCCTAGGATCGTGAGCTATGATACCAAATGTCATAATCATTCCCCTTAAAAATGATAATAAACTAATAATTATAGTCATATTTAAGTGGGATACCTCCTCTTACAATAAATACAATGAACAAGAAAAAATATGATGATCATTAAACTAGGTCTCCTCAGTGTGTGTGTGTGTATATGAAACAAAGGGTACAATTTTAATAAAAGTGGGACCATGAGGGGTTCTAGCCTACATAACAATATAATAATAAAAATGTAATCACTCAATATCTAGGGATTAAAAAAGAGTTTTTTTGGTTAACATGGGGCTTATATAAGGCTTCACCTATAACTATCAAGATTCTAGTACAAATATGAATGCATCTAATGAGAATGCATTCGATTCTTATTACGGATTAATACAAGGGATGCATTTGTTGGTTTATCACTACTTTTGTTTTCTTCATATTATCTCTTACATATGTGATCCATGTATATTTTCATTCAATTTATTCCTAGTATAACAATTTGTTAGCCACCAATGCATACAATTGACTAAATTAAAACATTGGTATAGTCGTTGGTAGTTCCTCAGCTCGAGTTGATATGAAATTCACATGTAAATGTTGAATTTAGAATATATTTGAGAGGGGTTGCAGAATAAGATAAAAAAACACCTGTAGGATTATGCAAGGAGAAATTGACTTTTAAATAATGGAGGAAAGGTCATATTTCTTTACAAAGACCCACCAAAACGTTATTGAGTTTATCCCCTCAAAAATAAAAAAAAATATATCGATCGAGATTCTCATGTATCACCCTACAAATGATGCATGGTTGATTTACAAAGTCATCAATAGGGGAAGAACAAATTTACACAAATGGGTCATGAAAATCCTCAAAGTTTACTATGAAGAACAATTAGTTGAAGGTCTTACCTTGACCAATACGACTAATGAACAATTTCATACTGACTTCCACGAAGGGTTCTTTTGCACAATCCATCATTTGGTACATAAGTTGCTCCTAAATAAGGGTTTTGACCAAATTATAGACTACAAAGCCCCATTGCATGAATCAATGAACATAAGTGACCAAGAAAGGCAAGAAAATTAGGAACAATTTTTAGAAGCCCCTTATAGGAACACCAAAGTTTGAGATTATTTTTTAATAAATAATCATGTTTATGTATTACCTTTCTCCTTAACAAGAGTAAGTTGGGTGAACAATGGCGGGGTAACCATCTATGAGATAAGTCTAACGAGATAAAATTTTCCCAAGAGGTAACGAGTCAAGATGAGAAGGCGTGATTTGACTGGAAAGACTTGAGAATGAACTTTCAAAAAAGAGTCTCTCAAAAGAAAAAAATGTCGCAAACATTACTATAAATTGTTCAATGATATACAAAATATAGAGAGGGGGAAATTTTATAAGAGGAGAGATGCATAATGCAACAGTGGTGTGGTAGTTGAGTTAACCAAAAAATTTAAAGCAATAGCTAGTTGCTGGATGGGAGTTCACTAAGGATGTGAAGGAATACCTATAGTGGAGAGGAGAGACGTGGATGGATCTTAAAAGGAGCAAAAGTCTCCAATTTAGTTTATGTCCAAGAAGGTAAGTTGGCACTATAAACATTGATGATATTAGACCTCTAATACTATAGTTTCGTATAGTTAATATAACAAGACAAAAAATATGATAATTTCTTAATCAAATGTTGCATATAGACTTAGAACCCTTCACAATTTGGTATAGAAAAGATGAGTAAGGAAATATGAGTAATTAGCGTCTCAGAGAAATACTGATTATGAAATAGACTTGTTTCAGTAATGGAGAATCCCTTAACATACTCCTTCACATAATAGATCTGAGAGACAACATCCCCTACGTAATTTGTTAATTTTAGAAGAACATGTAAACTTTGTGGAAAGCTTCTACAAATAATCACATCATTTGACAAATTATTTCCTAGAGCATATAGAAAAAGCATGCCAAATTGATGACACATTATTCATAACTATAATTGTTGATGTTGGAAAGAAAATAAGTTGTTTTGAATTCAGCTAGTCTAAGGAAGGAGGAGTCAATCCTAAAGTAAACAAAACAATCATGATTCAATTCTAAGATCAATAAAACAATCATTCCAATTGAGTCAGTACTCCATTCAATTGACCATCTTGATAAAATTGCGAGGCCACCAACAACCATCAACTCGACTAAAGCAATTTACCTATAAAATCACTAAAATAAAAAATGGGATTGAGCCACATTCCCCTCTATGAGGGAGATGGGGACCAAGAACGATATTATTTTGTCTATGAAGATTTTTGACATGTAAATAATATAAACGATGAAGAAAACAAACAGATGCAATTCCTAAGTTCTAACAAAAAGAATACCCACATAGCGTATGAAATTTTTGGAAAATCAAATTAAAAGAAATATTGAAATATAAAGTTCCATATTTGTTTTAATGATACAGTACTTTAATTTAGTTTCTAAACACATTAATTGAAACATACAAATTAATAATATTATAAAAGTTGTTATATTTTCTTATCAATATTTGAAAATTTACCAATAAAACAAAAAAAAATAAATTACATTTTCATACCTATGAAAATATTAAACATCATGGCACTAAACATATTTATGAATTAGGGCACTAAGCAGACATTGGTATAGTTTCGTCATTGACATGGCACAAATGCATACTTAGTATATAAGCAATTGGTTGCAGAAGACTTTATAAGCTTTACATCTATCTACACATTGACACTCATTTTATGTAGAAGATTACTAATGGATTTATAGAATATTTGCATTGATGTGGGAAACATGTAGTTGTGTAAGTTTAATTAATGAAGCATTAATTTTCATACCTATATGTTGATGTTCAGTTTTACAATGTCAAAGTAAATACCATATTAATTCTTAACGTATATAGTGCATCAATATTTTAGATTATGTATACAATTTATTAATACATCTGAAAAATAGATACGAGTGCTGCATCATGTACGTGAAGCACAGGAAAAAAAAATGCCCAAGAAAACGTTTACTAAAACCAACGCAAAAATATTTAATACCAATAAAAAAATATCTAATTTCATTAGCAAATATTTTTATAGTTTTTTAATATAAATTTTCTCATTCTTGTAACAATAAAATCATTAGCATACACAAAAACCTGCGTTCGTTGTAGTCTCTTAAAGTTGATATATCCAAATGAAGGTGGGTCTAGATTGGGTAAGGAATTTAATAAAATAATGCTGAAAAAGAGGTGAAATAAGTGAATTTATACTAAATATATGTGGGAATGCTTATCAACACGCTCACTATATGTAAGATTTTACTTGGAAATTTAATCAATATATAGATAGGATGGTGGTCTAATGGAAGTTATGTAAATTACATGGCCGAATAGAATCTGAATTTAATAATTTAGGGTCTTCATATATTAAAAACTAAATAATTGAAAAATTAAAAAGATATAATTCTATCTACTTTATTCAATCTTGAAGTATGATGTGGTCTAATGGAATTTATATTTAATACGAGTAAATTACATGCTCAAATAGAATTTGAATTCAATATTTTAGGGTCTTCCTACACCCAAAACTAAATGACTCGGAAATTAAAAAAATATAATTGTATCTACTTTCTTTAATCTTGAAGTATGATATTTTAAGTATCCAGAAAAAGAGATTTCTATATAAAATAATTTTTTGCTAAAATGTAAGGTAAAATTGTGTAAGATCCGTCAATCATTACCTTGATTTAGTTATTCCTATTTCAACGACTTCTATTACCTTCATTATTCCTGGTAAGCTGTTGATTTATCTTTTGATGATTATGTTGTTTGTCACATTTGAACTTAAAATCCATTCATATTAATACATTCAATCATGACCAATTTTCTAAATGGAAATGAATATAAATGTATGATTCTTAATTTCACGCCAAAGGAAAATCTCATCTAACTGAAATATTTATCAGTAATGGTTACTCTTTATCCCAAATTAATAAAGCATATCAATTTGCTTTCTTCAACGAGTTAAAAAACCTTCCCCTCCAAGGCTCTCTTATCTCTCCCCTATATCAAAGGCTTTACGAATTACATAACTAAATTCCCAGTTAAAAAGAGCATTAAAAAATGTTTTTAAACTTCACACGACCTTAAAACAATTATTTAGATCACTTAAGGATAAATCTAATCCAATGCTTGGCCCAAAAGTTTAGCAGGGTCCCTACGACTGTGGGAAGTCATACATAGATCTTTCAAGCTCATTTAAAGGAACCCTTGGGAAATCATATATAGATCCTTTCAAACTCAGTTAACTCGCTCATGTGGGAAATCATACATAGCACTTTCAAGCTCATTTAAAGGAACATGTAAGAAATCATACATAGATCCTTTCAAGCTCATTGGGAAATCATACATAGAACTTTCAAGCTCATTTAAAGGAACATGTAAGAAATCATACATAGATTCTTTCAAGCTCATTTAAAGGAACATATAGTGACACTAATCACAACCAGATCTCAAAATTAGCCCTGGTTGAGCATTCATTCAAATCTAAACATCTTATCACCTTTTACCAGACCAAAATCCTAGCATCTGCTCCCTTACACTGAACCCACTGATGGGACCTAGCCCACTTGGCGTAACCTTTTGCACTTTATATGTTACATTTGGATGTCTACATGGTGGTGAACCGTCGTCTTTCCCGCGACTCTCTAGTTAGGGTAGCTGTGCATTGAATGTGGGTGTAAATGCGGCAGTACTCTGCCTTGGAAAACTATACCAACCTAACCTTTGTGCGCCTTCTGGAATCTTCTTTGTTATTGTTCTGTTGGCTTCTGAGGGTTTCGAGCTCTGCGTATGGAAAAATGGTGAGGGTGTTGTATTATGGTTCCTTTGGCTCTTTGTTACAATTTCATGGCTGTCCGTTGTATTTGAGCTGGCTCTGGTTGTTGGTTGAGGCCTTCGCTGCGCATTTGGTTATTTGTTCGCCTGTTTGTAACGATGCTGTTCGGTTCTGGGGTTTTCTTGCTCGTCTTTCGTGTTCACTCTCTGGTAAGTTGCTCTTCCGCTCTGTTGCTCTGTTTTTGATAAAAAAAAAATTGAGGTTTGTGTGCTTGTAGTGGTCACTGTAACGATGGTTGTTCATGAAATGACTGGTTTCGAATTTAATCCTTCAGTTCTGGCATTTAGCTTTCGCTATCCCATTTCTGCACATGTTTTTGGTCTTCTCGCCCATTATTTCCGAATTTGGCTGTGGTAGTGGTTCCTAGGTTTATTGTCTTTCTGGTCACGTTGCCTTGTATGTGGCTGCGAGCACAAGAATAATGGGAAAGCGCCTTCAGTCTCTGCTACAGGTAAATTTTCACTCCTTGATTCAATTTTTACGCGTTCCTCGTTCTGGGTGTAACCCCAAACTGCTCCTCTAGTCTTCAGTTCTCTATGGCGTCCTCTGTTTTGAAAATGTGGCTCCTCCTCACGCGTTCTCCAGGTGAGGGTTTCGTCTCTCTCATTCTTTTAATTCTGTAATGTTGGTTTTTTCCAGTGTTTCGTCCCTCCGATCTTTACTATGATTCAAGCTCACTCTCGCTTGTCTCTTGCAGGTCCTCTCAGGTGGCCTGGGTGGCGCACGTCTCTGTA
>APFE030718179.1:0-13766 GCA_000404065.3 Pinus taeda | reverse complement strand
CACCTGGACCACTTCTGCAGGCTCAAAGCTCAGCCTCCTTCTGGATCCGTCCCGCCTCAAGCCTCTAGTAGGTCTCCTTCCAATACTCACTCCAAGATGTCATAAAAAAGGGATGAACATCCAATCACAAGGAAACAAGGGTTTCCTGTACAAAATGGGGGAAGTGCAGAAGGCACAAGGGTCTTCAGACCTGATCAGGGGGAAATCTCAGTATAATAACCTTTCTCTATACTCTCTCCTCCTTAGGCCTTCCCTTTGGTGTCATTTTATACCAATTCCAAAGTAGTTTTTTAGTTAGGAATTGGTTGGGGACAGTTGAAGCCACGGGCACTAACAGGTGATCAGCAGGTAAAACCCGCGATCTCCGCCTGAAAATAAGGAGTTTTATAATTTTTTAAGTGTTTTAATACATATACGCGGGTTGGTTATATATTAACCTGCGTATACACGCGTTTAACTCAGGGCAATGTCGCGTACAGGGAATAAAACACTATTTTTTAGATTTTGGACCAGGTCTGGAAGGAGGGGTTTCCCTAGGCCATAAATGCAGCATCACAAACCATAATAGTGAGATTTAGAGCTATAACATTCGGCAAGGAGTACTTGTGTATTTTTATGGATATTTCTGGTGATGGAAGATGAGCTGGCCAAGTGTACGTTGGCCCCATTCGGACCGTTGGTCCCCACCTGCCTTATCATCATTTCCCTTTCCTTGTAATCACCCCTCACGATTGCATTCGAGTTTCCACCGCCTCCACTACCTGTCCTTGACATCTCTCTTGAGTTTGACTAAGCGCATGTGTGGTGACATCTTTGGATGAGTGAAGTCATTTGGATGAAGGTGGCCAAGTTAATTGGCCACCTCAACCCCAACCAACCTCAACCATCTCGTTGTTGTTGCATGCTCTCTAATTATACCAATGCAAATAGAGGAGCGGGTTAGTTACTTACGTGAGATCCGAATGCGTTTGCTATGAGGTGCTATGGCCTTTCCTTTTGCTACATGCCTTTATTTCTTTTGATGCATGCTTGTCTGCTTGCTAAAATATGGTTGTGCTATGTGCAGGTTCCTTTCTAGCCGGATCTGATCTTCAGGTGTCTGTTTCAACCTTCAGATTTGTACCCTCATGCTGCTAATGCTAGATTTTAGTGGGATCATCTGCTATAGGAATTCCTATAGGAGCTCCTACAGCTGCTTCTCCCTTTGAAATTTTAGCCTTTTTTGTGCTTGGAGCTGTGAGGATGATGCCAAAAGTACAGATGGAGATGGAAAGGTAAGGGTAAGCTTCAGGTGAGGTGAATGGTGTTGTTCCTTTTTTATTTTTTTGTTCTTTTCTTTTTCTAAGAAAACTATTTTTCTGTGTTTTTTCCTTGGTAGGGAGAAGAATGGTGCTTGGGATGTTATGCAGGTCTAGAAATGATGGAAGAGAGGTTTGAAGACTGTAGGAGGATTTATAAATCCTCTATGAAGCTTCCCTGCTCCTCAAACTGCTTTTAAAATCCATTTCTGGCTCTCTGTAATTTCTACAGGAGCCTCCTGTAGAAAACACAAGGCCTCCTGTAGAAAACACAGTTTTTGAAAAAGGAGCAGAGTGAGGTGAAAAGAATGTCAAGAATGATGGAGAAAGGCGAGGAAAGGTAGAATAGGTGTTGGTATTCGTTTCAAAGCTCCCTTAGCACCTGTTGTTGCTTCTTGTAGTCCTCCTGCACCTGCAATACAACTGGAAACTCATTTTTCTTTTTCTTTTTATCTTTTATTTGTTTATTTATTTGAAAACAACCAAGGCGCCTCAGGGAGGTTTTCACCCTAGTTTCCTACCTTTGGTGCCTCCAAAGGAGGTTTTCACCCATGTATCTTATTTTCTTTCTTCTCTTTTTTGACACCACTGGGCCACCTCAAGAAAGGTTTTCAACCCAATGATGGGACTCAAGCACCTCATGGAGGTTTTCACTTGAGTCCTTATTATTCTTTTGTTTTTTCTTTTTCTTTTTCTTCAGTGATTGGGTGAAGTGGAGGCTAAGACATGCTCCACTACCATCACTGACTTATTCAATCCTTTAATGAACTTTCACTTGGAGAGGGATTTCTTGTAGATTTTCAATCGGTGTCCATTGACAAGCATGGGGATGGCTTCATCATCAATGGTTTTGATCAGAACTGAACCATTGTCATTGCATTTCTCCACAGTCTAGGGTCCTAACCATCTTGTCCTCAGCTTGCCCTTGAAATCTTTATATTTTGAATCATAGAGTAGTGCCCAATCTCCCTCTTGAAATTGCTTCTCTTTGATGTTTTTGTCATGCCATATCTTTCTCTGAAGCTAAACTACCTCTGTATGGAGAAGGGCTTGCATTCTCTGTTCATCCAATCCATTGAGCTGGAGTAATCTTTCTATCTGTGCATGGCTAAGGTCTAGGTCCAGCTGAGCTTCCATCCTCAGGGTATTGAATTCAAATTCTATTGACATCAAAGCCTTCTTCCCATAGACCAGCTCGTAGGGTGTGAACCCTGTAGTGGTCTTCCATGTTGTGTTGCAGGCCCAAGTGCCCTCAACTAATCTATCCGCTCATTCTTTTCTGTTGCTGCTCACTACCTTTTCCAGGATCCCTTCCAATGCTCTGTTAGTGACCTCCACCTGTCCATTGGCTTGTGGATGGTAAGGGGAGGAATTCTTGTGCTTGATTCTATGATGTGTGAGCAGGTCTTCAATTAGATTAGAAGTGAATTGGCTGCCTTGATCTATGACCAACTCTCTTGGATACCCGAACTTGTAGAATATGTTCTCTCTAAAAAATTCAGCTACTTTTTCCTCTGTCACTGCTTTAATTTATTTTGTCTCCGTCCACTTTCTCAAGTAATCAGTGCACACAATGATGTATTTCTTTTGTTTTGAAGGAGGGCTGATAGGCTCCACAAAGTCCATGCCCCACTTCTCGAATGGCTCAAAGGTCACTTGAGGCTGCATGGGCATTTCATTCTTTGGAGTGGGTTTCCCCATCCTTTGACACCGATCACACTTGCCGACATATCTCCTCACATCCAGATGAAGAGTGGGCCAATAGTAGTCTGCTTGCAGTATCTTGAAGTCAGTTCTTTTTGCTGCAAAATGACCTCCACAAGGCCCATCATGACAAGTCAAGAGGATGTCAAAAACTTCCTCCTCCCTGACACATCTCCTCAAGATCTGATCTGGGCCAAGTTTGAAGAGGTTTCCCCCAATCCAGGTGAAAGGGGCGCTTTTCCTTACTATTCTTCTCTTCTTCTTTGAGAATAAGTGTGGTGGGAGCTGTGTTGAAACAAATACTTTGGTATATCCGCAAACCATGGAGAGAGTATTGAGATAGAAAACAGGTGTTCATCTGGCATTTGATCATCCACCATTCCTTCTTCATTTGTAGGCAAATTTATTTGAAACAAAAAGTCAGCAACAACAGTTTCTTTACCAGGCTTATCAACAATGGTCAAATCAAACTACTACAGTAAAAGAAACCATCTAATAATGTGAGCATTCACATCTGGTTTGTTCATTAAATATCTAATTGCGGCATGATCAGTGTGCACAAAGGTTTGATAACCTGTGATATAATGTCTGAATTTGTTTAAGGAATGTACGATAGCTAGGAGTTCCTTCTCGGTTACCATATCGTTCAACTCTGCTTTTGACAAGTTTTTGCTTATAAAGTATATGGCATAAGGTAACTTTTCGTCAATTTATCCCAAGGCTGCTCTTATTGCTTTGTTCAAGGCATCTATGTGAATGTGGAAAGGTAGGGCCCAATTTGGGTCTCTCAAAATTGGGGTAGTCACAAGTTTGTTTTTCAAGGTATCTAGTGCTTCTTGACAAGTTTTCGACCATATGAATTCGACATTTTACCCAAAAGACCAAACAACAGAGAGGCTAGCTTGCTGAAATCTTTAATGAATCTTCGGTAATACCCAACTAATCCTAGGAAAATTCTGACATCTCTCACCTTTTGAGGAGGTGGGACCTGTTGGATGATGGCAGTTTTGTTGGGGTCCACCTGCAATCCTTATTGAGATATTGCATGACCTAGCACGGTCCTTTTAGTCATAAAAAATTCACATTTTTCTGGACCGAGGGACAGGTTCATCTCAATACACTTGTCTAGAACTTTTCCTAGGTTAGATAAAGCTTCCTTAAAATCAGATCCATAAGGGGTAAAGTCATCCATGCATATCTCTACTTCATCATGAACTAATTCAGAGAATATACTTAGTACCGCTCTTTAGAATGTGGCTGGAGCGTTACACAAACCAAAAGGAAGGACCCGGTATGCAAAGGTACCCCATGAACAAGTGAAAGTGATCTTATCTTGGTCTTTTGGGCTAATCTGAATCTGATTGTACCCACTAAACCCATCTAAGAAAGAGAAAAACTTTTTCCCTGCCAGACTATCTAACACTTGATCTATGAAAGGTAAAGGGAAATGGTCCTTTTTAGTGGCTTTGTTCAATTCTCGATAATCAACACAGATTCTCCACTTAACATTTTTCTTTGGCACTAGCACCAAAGGAAAGACCCATTCACTGTCAGAGATGGGATAGATGAACCTTGCATCAAGCAATTTCTGTAGTTCTTCCTTAACAACATCTTTAAGTGTTGGGTTCATCCTCCTTTGAGGCTGCCTAATTGGTTTGCAACCTTCTTTGATGTATATATGATGAGTACAAACTGAAGGGTGCACTCCCTTCATCTCCTTATAACTCTAGGCGAAGGCATCTAAGTGCTCTCTTAGCAGGCTACACAGTTCCTTCTCCTAGAAAGTGAATAGGGATGGATTGATTTTCAAGGTTATTTCTGGGCCGAACTCTATATTATTAACACAGAGGGGAGTGGAGTTGGCTGCACAGAGATCAGTTGAGGGGTTTTCTTGGGTTTCTCTTACTATGTCCTCTAAAGGCGATACACTGGGAGGTGGATTTTGAATCAGATTTTCAACCATATCATCCTCATCTTGTTGTTTTCCTCCCACGGTGATTTTTAATGTACAAAGTAGTGCAGAATAAACTTCATCCTCATCTTCCTCCTCCAACCAAAGAGGTAGATCATGTTCTAATGAGGGTTGGGCGGGAGGATATAGGATTAACTGCTTGGACATATGCCCATTCTTTATGGTCATGTTCCCAGCTCGACAGCTGATGTAGGCATCGACAGTAGCCAACCAGGGTCTTCCCAGAATGGGAGGATACCCAGTGAGCTTTGCCTTGGGTTGGAGAACTAAGAAATCAGCAGGGTACTCCCAAGAATCAATGGAGACCATCACATCTTCCACGATCCCCTCAGGGGTCATGGTGGAGCAGTCTACTAACTGTAGCACGATTGTGGTCTTCCTCAAGGAGCCCTAAAGGTTGAGTTCGAGCATTGTTTCCTTTGTCATCACATTAATGGCAGCTCCCAGATCAATCAAAGTATGTGGAGTCATGGTGCCATTGATGTGGACATCAACTACTAGGCTTCCAAGGTCTAGATATTTTGGACGGATTACCTGCCCCAACATCAGGTCGAATAGTTGCCCTATGACATTGATGGTTGGGGCATCTCTCTTGCGCCTTCCTAGATGCCTAAAACACTTCTCTTTAATCAACCTATTGTAGATAAGCACATCCTTTATGGCTTGGAGAAGTGGTATCTTTACACATAGATGTTTCAGTTCCCCCAGGAGTTCAGTTTCTTCTGAGGTAGACTGGACTGTCATGGATAATCTTTCAGGAAAGGGTGGAATTGCCTTAGGTTCACTTTCCTCTTTATCTTCCTCAACCTCCCTAGGTGGAGGCTGACTATCTAGGATAAAATTCGCAGATCACAGGTTGATCTCTTGAATATCCACAGCATAAGTTAGGCATGATGGTTCCCCACTATACACCTACTGAGCCTGTCTTTTGTTCAGGTTCAGATTCAGCTGGGTAAGCATTTGGGGTTGCTTTGGAGGAGCAAGAGGTAACGGTTGTGGTTGGGTAGGTGGTGGAGGAAAAAGAGCAGGGAGAGAGTTGTGTTGGGGCCTCCACGCTTGATGATATGCATTCCATTGAGGTGATGGTTGAGCATAGGATTGAAATGAATGGTTGGCTGGTTGGGCATGATATTGAGATGTGAAGGACCAATGAGGAGGCGTGGACTAGGAAGGATGAGCAGGGGGGCCCTAAGAAGGTATGGAAGTGACTTGGTTGGGGTGGTAGTATGCATAGGATGTCCCTTGCATCGCCTGCTAGTATGGTATAGGCCCATGCGGCCTTCTTTGGTTTATGTAATAGAGTTGTTTAGTGGCTCCCTCAGCCCCTTGATATAAAACTTTAAGTCTGGGCAAGGAAGGGCACTTATCTGTAGAATGATTCTCCTCACAAACTGAACAAACTTCTATAGAGTTCAATGGGCATTCATTCCTAGGATGCCTCCTAGTGCATCTAGGGAAAAATATGGCCAAATCCCTTTTTACTTCCTCTTGTTTCCTTTTAATATGCAAGGTATCCATTTGCATGGCAAGAGTCTGCAGCGTCTCACTCTTGAAGTCTTCCAACATGTTTCCAATTTCTCCTTTGATGGATGAGTTAGAGGAAGAGGTATTGGTTATGGGTTGACTCCCCCTACCTTTCTTTCTGGCTGCTCTAGAATGGTTTCTGAAAACAGTCTTTATGTATTCATATGATAGTTGGTAGATGTCTCCCCTGGCTAGTAGATGGAGGGTGTCTAAAAGATCTTCCCAAATTCCCCTGAGCAGAACCATCTTTAGAGACTTAGGGTCAAGTGTACACCTGGCCCTTTTGTAATTGAGCTGAAACCTCTCCTCATAGTCTTCTAGGGACTCATCACTTCTTGTAGTCATTCGGAAAATTTATTTTTTAGTATCTTTTGACTTACAATAGTTTCAATACTTGTTGTTAAAGGCTTGCTGCATCTGAGCCCAAGTTGTGATACTATTGCCAAGGAATCCCATGAATCAGCACAATGCTGCATCCTTGAGAGTAGAAGGGAACAATTTCAACTTTTGTTCATCTTCTGCATAGTCATAGGTTCGACAAATAACATCAAACTCAAATAAGTTGGTGTTAGGATCTTCTATAGTCAGACCATGGAAATGAGGTTAGGGTGGAAGGGCTTATATTCTTCATTTTGGTGTCCCCATTGGTCTCCCGAATGGGAAAGGTACCCTCTATTCTTTCTCCATTTCCCCTGGCATTTCTGTGTTCAACCATTGGCTCTAAATGAATGTTTTTTTCTTCTTCTTCCCCTATTGGTTCTTCAAATATGTCAGGCTATTCACCTAAGGGTTCTTCTTGATTGCAACCACCGAAGAAGAGAGAAGGTTGGTTGTGTAGAGCAATGGGGGTGTTGGGCAAAAATTTTCCTGAATTATCTCTATTCCTATGAGGCATGAAAGGAAATATTTTTGGTTGGTTTTTGTTTCTTCTTCCCCACATTGATAGTACCTGCAAAATTGAAATTGATTGAACAAACAAATTGCAACTAACTGAAATGAGCTTGCTGGAATGAAATTTGCATAATTGAAGAAGAAAGAAAGGAAATGCAGAACTAAAAGAAAAGAAATGTCTATTCTACTTTTGCTTAAATAAACTATTAGCAGAATGTTGCAAGAGAAAATAGAAGAAAACAGTAATCACAGAATACTCTGACGCTTCCTCGGCAATGGTGCCAAAAAGTGGTGAGCACCAGTATTGCAGCAATAATGCTGCAACTCCTGGGCTTCCTACTTTATTTTTATCAACCCGGTAGTTCGTAACAAACTTGGAAGCGACGGTGTTGTATGCCCAAGTATTAGTTCTTATTGTAGGTTGTCACTTGGTCAGCCGGTGCAAGATCACTAGGAGCTCAAGCCAACTTCTATGAATTCCAGAAGAAGCTCTATATGTGATGAAAGGAAAAAGAGAGATTACTCTACTGATGCTATTCTACTTGCAGAAAGAAACACTGAAATGTAAAGCAAACCAAGGAAATCCTAGTAAACCACTAATCCTACTCTTGTAGAAAGAACTATGAAAATCATGAAAATAATGCCATTACCTACTCAAGGAAGTAAACAACATCTAACTAAGCTATTTCTGGAAGCAAATGAGCAAAAAACATCTTTTTGGATTTTTATGTATTTTTATGTGAATTTGTCATGCATGTAATTTATTTGTTTGTGAATGTGGCAGCAAATAGGTGGTGATGGAGGGCGGTTTCGAGATGTGAGAGGATGTAGGATAGTGTGGATGGGTCTTAGGAGGTCTCAGGTGGCCTTCTGGAGGCTTTTCCCAAACTCGGCCTTCAAAATAAAGCCTACAGGAAAATCTACAAGAGGACACAGGAAATCTACAGGAGGAAGAACAATGTTCTACAAGAGGCCTACAAGAGGAGGCCGAGAGCCGTTTTCACTGTTTTGAAGGTGGGAGAGTAGGTGGAAAAGGTAGATGAAGGTTGGAATGAAGTGTTAGGGCACCTAGGGTCTACTAAGAATCATTATAAGAGAGAAAGATGATTGGATTTGCTCAAGGAGAGAGAGGAAAGTCTTTAGAAAATGCAGGAAACTAAGGTAGAATTGAGGGGAGACTTGGGCAACATATAGGGCATGGATCAGATGGAGGGTGGAATTTCTGATAGGCTAGAGTACTGCTAGAAGATATCTACTGCATAAACAACTGACAATCAACCAATGATATTAAGCAAGCAAGGAAATAAGTGCATAAAAAAGAAGAGTTTTTTCATTAAAGTAAACTATGATCTATGAAAGGAAATGATGATAACCATTGCATGAAAGAAAAGCATGAAAGAAGTTTGTTTCTGATAAGGAAATGAACATGATGAAGAAATTTTGAAGCAAAGCAAACTAGACTATGAACCAACTAGAAAGCTGCAAACACTAGAAGTCCTATGAAGGAGGAAAATCTGTGTTTTTGGGGCAACAAGAGGGTCTTTGCCTAAAATCATTGTCCCAAAGGGAGGAAGAGAGGACAAGGCATTGTTGCTAGCCTTTTGAATCTTTTCTTTATCCCTACTTAACCTACTATAGGAAGCATAAATGGAAGCAAACTACTGAATCATCAAAAGCAACCTTTTCTTAACCATAAAAGGAATGCATCTAACAACAACCTAATCTACAAACTGAAATGAAACATACAAATAAAAGTAAAGAGGAGCCTGGCTAATTGGATTGGGCCCTAAACCAAGAGCTTCAGCCCTCTAAGGTGACTCAGTGCTAACTCAAAAAGGATTCCATCTTTATTCTCAAAACAATAATAAGATTACATGAACTGTCACAAGATAATAAGCAGAGTTTACATAAGCAATGCTGCACCAAAACAACAAAAATTTGACCAACTCCCTAGTGAGGCCCTAGGCCTCTCTACTTATACAAACAAATCTCCCAACAGATTCCTCAAAATCAGGGAGGTTTGGCTCCCAAAACTCGAGATAAACATCAGTTATCCTCCACTTTGCTCGGTTGCTTGCTAACGCATGACTTGGCTGCTTGTACTCTGAGCTGAATGAAAGAAAATTCGAAGTGAGGAGTAACAAATGAGAGGGATTCCCTCCTATAAGTCCTCTCCTTTGTCCACTTCAAGTTATTGCTGCCATTTGTCCACTAGATCCTTGACTTTGACTACAAAAATCATTAATAATCTACATTAAACACATATTAGACCTCATGGCATCATAACTAACTCAACTCACTCTATAAACATAAATATAATAAGAAAATCATGCAATAAGCTAAGATAATGGTTGATTTGACTAGATTAGGAGGTAAAATGAGCTCATATAATTACCCATTTATGAGGCTCATCACCTATGGAACTGCTTTGATGTTGTCATTCTTCCCAATTCAACCTTTGAAAATGACTCGTCTAGCCTTGTGGATTTTTTCCCGGCCTCCAACAACTGAATAATCCTCTTCTTTAGCTGAATCAAACTCCCTTTGAAGCTATCTACGTAAGCCTTGTGCAACCTCACTAAGGAAAACTCAACCTTCTTGTTGTTTACTCTCTGCAACTAGAAACTCCTTTGGATATGACTTTTGTTACTCCCTTCGGCCTCTGTGTCCTTCTAGCTTGAAATTTTCTTCCCTGCTCTACTACTACAACGAGATAGCTCAATCTGCCATGGAACTCGCTCTTTTGATGTGCTCAAGTATATCATCCCCTCTACCCAACAAGTTTCTCTTATAATCTCTTGTTGGTGAACCAACAACCATGGTTAGATCTCCGTTAACAACTAAAATCATCTCAAACTCAATCCTGTGAGTTTCTAAATCATTCCCACCTTTCCTTAATTAATTGCTATTAATTAATTAGTTTTTCTAAGTTAGACTTAGGAACAGTTTAAATGATGACTAATTAATTTAATTAAGGCATTTCCCAAGCTTATATTGAGAAATATTTTCTAGGTTTTGAAGATCTCGTGTTCCTAGACCATTTGACATAGATCCATACTAGAACATTTGGCATATGCTACAAAAACTAACACGCCCTCTTAGTGAGGAAGGTGTTCTCTCCCATAACATCTTCCCTCACATTGCCAATGTTTGACAACTGTGATAACCTGCCACTTCCACCAAGCTATTGTGTATACTGTTGTTCCTTAAGAAACCAATTTCCCAGCTTTGGGGAAATTGTGCTTAAGACATTAATAAATATTATTTACTGTCACTTATTGTTTGTTGTGTTCTCAAATGAAGAACCTGGAAAACTTAATCTTTAACTCTTAATACATGTATGACCAGAACATCTCAAAATGCCATTTGTTGCTAGATATAAATGATGAATGAAGAAAGTTTGAAGGAGAAGCTAAAGATAATATGCTGATATTTCACAGAAACTACTATATGTAATTTAGAGGAACTATGATGATGAGACCTAAATCATAGACAATATGCTGGTCTTTCATAGAAACTATTATGTATAACTTGGAAAGGAAGTGAGGACTTCAAAATTTCTTCATTCATCATTTATATCTAGCAACAAATGGCATTATGAGATGTTTTGGTCATACATGTATTAAGAGTTAAATATTAAGTTTTCTAGGTCCTTCATTTGAGAACACAACAAACAATAAGTGACAATAAATAATATTTATTCATGTCTTAAGCACAGTTTTCCCACAGCCCGGAAATTGGTTTCGTAAGGAACACCATTAATTGGCGTCGTTGCCAAGGAGAGAAGATAAGAAGATTTTTCCCTGGGTTTCAATATTTTCCTCTGGTTGTTTAGTGAGGAGGAAATATTTGGTTGTTTTGAATCAAAGTAATAAAAGGCGACTCCATTGTAACAAAGACCACAGTCTGCAAAGTAATAGAATAAGGACACTTTTTCATAGATTTATTAAGTTTGAAGCTGATCCTTGAGATTTCAGTAGTTGGTTGTACATTCACACCTGTGTTTTTCACTTACAACATTGATTGGTGACTCCACTACACTTTAAAGTTTTATTTTCTGGGTTTTAATGGCTCATCCTGCATTATTAGTCCATAAATTTAATCCATTTGATTTTACTGGGATCACTGGTTATCCTCATGATATGCCTGCATATTATGTTCGGGATGAGTATCTTCCAAAATTCAGTAGAAAGGAATATGGAGATCCAGCCAGCATCTCCAAGATTTTCATGAATTCATGGAGCAGCAGGGCATCATTCATGAAGATGTTAAGATGAAGTTGTTTATGTTTTCTTTGGACCTAGAAGCTAGGGATTGGTTCAGGTCTCTGCCTCGTTCAAGCATTTCATCTTTCAAAGATTTCCATTTAGCATTCAATTCTTCTTGTAGAGTTTATTATCCACACAAGTTTCTTTTTGAAGGTTGTTGTGAATATTATGATTCCAAAGAAACTCTAAAATCTCATGATAATATTGTTGAAGAAACTGATGATCTTGTTGATAATATATCAAGCATTCAAAGAGATTATAGCCAGATTAACTATGAACAAGTCTATGAAAGCGAGGAACTATGATTTTCTCAAAATGATGCAGAGAAGTTTATAAAGCATTCTTCTTCAACAATCTGACAAGCATAGAATTGGTTGAATATGGTTTAAACATATTGAGAGAGTATTCAGATGGAGGAATGTTCAAACATGAATCAAGAGTTTTTGCTCAGTAGTCAATAAGAGGAAGAAATGATTGAGTTGCAAATAAATCCCCAAAGTTATTGTTTTGTTAAATTTGATGATCCTCCTATCTATAATGAAAATGGTTTAAATAGGGAATAGGATGAAGCTCTTCAAGTATATCAGTTGGGTGTTGAATGTACAGGAAGAAACCAACAAGTGGAATATGTTGGACAACATTATATTGAGCCATCTATCATAGAGAAAGAGGCTATCTTATGTAAGGAAAAAGTTGATAAAGAGATGGTATATCAGTGCATTGAAGAACATAAGGATGCCCATGGATCAGAGGTGAACAATCTATTTGAAGTTGATCATATGTTGTATAGTAATGATAAAAAAAATTTCTTTCTCCCTGAGGTTAGAATTACAAATTATTTTCAATCAAATCTTAGAGATGAAAAGAGGGGACATGAAAGTGACATAGATCATTTCCTTAAATATGTTTTTGATTGTTCTATTGAACATACTATCCCAACAGAAGGTTCAATTGAGTAGGAACCTTCATACATAGAGAATTTATTTTTTGGAGCTGATCAAGAACATATTTTTTCTCATACTTTTGAAGATCCTATGGAAAATTACATGGAGGAATTTATCAGCAGTCTACATATATTATTGATATACTCTTAATTTTCGTTGTGAGTTTCTTTTATGCATAATTTGTTTTTTGTTCAGGATGAGTTGCATTTTCAATATTCATTGGCAGAATGGTTCTAGATTAAGCACCCAAATGCTAACCTGGTACCATTAGAAGATTGAATTCACCTAATGGAGATCAATCATGTGTATATGTATGAACTTGTACATAAATAAGCTCAGGTGTTGAGTATTTGGTTTTCGAGTTGCAGTTCTTCAGTTTAATCATTAGTTGATGAATAAGGGTGACTTTCCCAGTTGGAAACTAGTTTGCAGAGGTGTCAGACTTCAAGACTGTCAGGTTTCAGTTGTTAGATTTCAGGGTTTTCACAGTTTTGGACTCCATGCCCAACTAAGGCTACTAATCTATGATTCCTAATGTTTTGTTATCAGAGCACAAGCATATAATCATTGCAGATATTGGTGTGGGTTCACTATACAAATTTTCACATAGTTAAGACTTGGTGAAGCAATATATGACTCCATGCCCAATGGATAAGGCATTGATCTGCGGTTCTTAGTGCTTCTAGGACAAAAGCACTATCCCCGAGTGGAGTAAGATGTTGTAGCTTATATTGTGACTTAAGCCTTATTTATCAATTTTATCACAATGTGTGGTCTAAAATCATTAAGGGGGTTGAACCTCAATGAATGTGCAAAGTCTAAAAGTAATGAGGTATTTATTCATTATAATATATCAAAATTGCAAAAGGAAAAAGCATAAAGGAATTGGCCCATCTGATAAAGTTAAATCGCAACATAAATGGAGCCATAACCAATATGTATATATGTGCATATTGAAATAAAGAAATAACAAAGGAAATAAGTGTTAAAGAGTTAACACCAGACTTGAAACATATCTATGTTATATTTAAAAGCCTAGCGAGTCCTCCATATCAAAAAGTCCTTCGTATGCATTATGATTACGCATTTTATATATTTCTATTATAAAGGGATTATAGTAGAAGTAAGCATTGATTGCGATATGGGTAAGCAGGACCCGATATAA